>MU224010.1:1566468-1609389 GCA_018584345.1 Thuja plicata
TATATATATATCATTTTACATTATCTTTAAATTATTGATGACACACTTGTTATCATAGATTTTCATTAAAAAAATGAGTTTTCTTTCTAATAAATACGTAAGATCCCTGCTTCCCTGAAGATCCATTCAAAAAAATCACATGCATAATTTATAATTACATCTTTGGTACAACTTCTTAGAATAATTTCATATTATTTGAATTCACTATAGTCAGGCTAATATATCGACAAAAACCACTATTCATTCATTTATGCAATATCGTGTAGATTAATAGATGGGTCGTATTTGTTGATTTCAATATAATAGTTGGCACTTAAGGAAATGCATGATGGTGTATGTGATGGATACTTCTTAGCTAAAACCACTTCTCACAAAATTGTCAAAGCTGGTTACTATTGGAAAAGTTCTTTTAGAGATGCATTTACATATGTAAGGAAGTGTGAGGCCTTTCAAATCTTTTTAGGGAAGTTGAATTACCAAGGAGCCTTTCCTTTAGACAGATGCAAGTAGAAGATCCTTTTCATCAATGGGGTATTGACTTCATAGGATAAATTTCAAACAAATCAAGTGGATTCCATAAGTGAATATTAGTTGCCATTGATTATTTTAATAAGTGGGTTGAGGCTATATCTACTAGAAAATCAACTAGTAAAGTGGTGATCAAGTTTTTTATGGAAATTATACTAACCAAGTTTGGTGTACCCTCTAGAATTATAACGGATAATGGTATGAGTTTCATAGATGATGAGTTTAATACTTTTTGTGAGGGTTATGTCATTATTATCACATATATTTCACCATATCAGCCCCAAAGAAATGGGAAAGAAGAATCAAGAAACAAGAACATTTTGAAGATTATAAGGAGAATGCTTGATAATAAAAAAAGGTTTTGGATTCAAAATTGAATCTGGCATTATGGGAAAATAGAGTCACAACCAAGAATTCTACTAGTAAGTCTCCACTTTAGTTGGTATATGGGAAACATGCTAGGCTTCCATTAGAAAAACTAATACTAGTTTACAAATTTGTGATGGAGGAGGGACTTTTGCATCCAATAGAGGAAATATTTGTGCAACTAGAATAATTGGATGAGATAAGGAGAGAAGATCGACAACATAATTATAAAATTTAGGAACATATGAAAAATATTCAAGATAAGAAATTAGATAATAGGAAATATTAGGAGGGGTAATAGGTTTTCATGTAGAATGACAAGAATCATGATAAAGGAAAACATGGAAAGTATTAACCTTGTAGATTGAGCCATATATCATTACAAGAAAAGGAGGTGAAGATTCATATTACCTACAAAATACATCAAGAGAAATATAATAATTTATAGTACATGGAAAATTCTTGAAACACTTGTTTTCCTAAGAAAATTAGATCTTTTCTATGCACAGTAGAACATGATTCATTTTCACCATCCCATGTGTACATATCCCACACAACCACCCTATCTTTCATTCATGGTATGCTCTACTAGAGATGGTTGGATTATTTCTATGTCCATAAGGGGCATACATCCCCAAAAAAAGTTTGTTGGACTTCTAAATGTTTGGTAAAATTTAGAGTTACATATAATGCAAAAACCCTAAAAATGTCCCTCTAAATTCCATGCTCAATGAGGAATTCCTCAATGAAATCCTATAAATAAGAATGTACATTCATTATCAGCCTCTCATAGCCAACATTGACATGTTCTCAGAGTACTAGCTTTTAAGGTTTCAAAGCACTTCTACATTGCATCCTATAAATTCCTCCAAGTGGACCATTTTTCAATGAACAATCTCTTTCTCACCAAATTAATTACTCCTCATGACTGTCTGCATAATAAGGTACACCTTTATCCATTTTCAAAGCCCCATATGTAACACTATAATATTCAAAATGTTTCATAAATCACACAAACTACAAAACATACTCATTTTCTTTATATTTTTGTACTTCATACAGTCCAAAATAGTAAGCTATGAAATAGCGAACTTGTCACTATTATGCAAGAAGTAATTTCAATTCTGGAGAAATAGAAAACATTTCTATTTTGCGAGGGGCAGTTTTCATTATTGAGAAATGGAGAATTTTTTCTATTTCCAGAGGGGCAGTTTTCACTATGGCGAAATGGCGAAATGATCATTCCTTTGCAAGGGGAAGTCTATATTGTGGAGAAATGGAAAATTGGTCACTATTTTTTCAGAGACAGATTGGGGCTTGCCAATTTGGCAAAAAATTTAAACTAAAGTAGTTAGTGAGTTAATGGAGCACGTGTATAGAGATGACGTGCATTAGATGCAAGTGGAGTGATAAATTTTCATGTTTGAAATTAATGAGATGAGATGTCTGAGGAATTGGTTTAAAAGTGTGATATTGCATCTGAATTGATCATTCAACATTGTAGAAATTAAGAAGGTGAATTATACAATAAAGAAGGTATTTCCTCCTTCTAGTATGTTGATAACTTATTCAAAAGGATTGTAGACTTGAAAAGGGAGGATGACGACTATAAAGATACTAAACTTTTGACCAGATGTAAAGATGATGTCCAAAGAAGATGAAAATGAGTTAAAATTATAAATATGAGAATACTTAGTTTGGAAAATCTAGTTTCCAAGATCTAGTTAAAATCTTATCTGGGTATGAGGTGTTTTGGGATTTTTACCAAGTCAAATTCCAAAAGGTAGGTACTTATTGACTAATTAGCCGATTAATTTGTTTTCAAAAAGGATTTTAATTTTTAATGAAGAATGGTGTCTTTTCACCCTAAAGGGGTGTGTAAACTATTCAACCACATATATATGTGGTGTAAAATGTAAATATGAAAGGGGGGTATCATAGTGCAATATATTTTCATCATTAGCAAATAAAAGACTTCAATAAATTTCCTTCTCAATTGTGATGGGGAAAATCTATTATCTTGATTAGTTCTTTGTGATTATCATTCAAGGTGAATTATTTCTATCTTCAATCTACATGTGGGATTTATATGTTGTCATTGCAAGATTAAAAAAACAAGATTCATTTGAGACAAAAAAAAAAAAAAGACTAATTGTGTCTTGTTCTGATTGGTCTTTCATAGTAACGTTAAATTTAATCATACTTATTGTCGTTAAAATATATAACAATAAAATTGAGGACTATATACTTGATATAATTATCTATTGGAAGGTTTAAAAATTATCTCGTAGAGTTATACGTAGGGTATGGAGAATGTTGACTCTATAGACCAAAGGAGAAGAAGGAACTGGTCCATTTCCACACAAAATACATTCAAAATTATCCAAAACATAATTAGATCATAGTAGGAAAAGTAGGAGATAAATAAACAGTGATATCTGTAGATTGGAAATTAATAAGTAAAGTGGAAGCAATAACTAGTTGATAAATTTGTAGAAGAAACTATATAAAATAGAATTAAATACAAGAAAATTAAGAGATAGGAATGAAGTAAATAATTAGGAAATTAGAAGAGTTCAAGTAGTAAGTTAGTCTATTTTGAAGATACATGCCACTTTGAGATAGAAGATAGAAATAGAATACAAGTGAAGGATATTTTTTTTATAAATAGCATCAACTAGAAGAGACAGTCAGTGAGAAGGTTTACCCACATAGGTCATGTAGAGCCTAAAGTGTAGTGGAGTTTAACCACATTACGCTTAATCTAATTTTTTGGCCAAATCAATTAGAGAGTTTGAGCATAGATTCTGGCATACTCTCAGAATTTTCCAACCTCTTGATTTGGGAACCAACATGTTCATATGAGTCACTCTATGATGCGTGGATTATTTTCATTGATGACAACTACTATTATTACTCTTGGCCATATAGCAGACAAGATAGTTTACAAGAATATTTGGTGAGTACATTTGTCTAAGTATAGGAAATAGGATACAGACTAATCAAATAGATTTGTATGGTTTGGAAATGTTTTTGAGAGTTAGAGTATGTGATCACAGGACATGAATGTAGACATACTAGTATTTATAATCCAATCATCTCATATTTTTAAGTTATAATTTGGATGATATATTCACTAAGGAATATCAGGTTGACAGAGTTTTTGGAAAGAATGGGTGGGTTTGGAGAAATCAAGTTGGTACACTTGAAAAATAATTTTTGGTAATCGGTTTGGTATTTTTTTATGATAGAGCCAACATAAGAGGATAAAAGTTTTTACTTAGAAATATTTAATCTTATGTTTTAATCTCGTTTTGGAAAAATCACTACATGTTTCATTTCTCTTGTTTGGGAGAGAGATTGAATTTTTTTATGTGTGATCTTATATTTAAGATCAAGTTTTAATTACGATGGAGAGAAATATAATGTTTTTGATTAGAAGAAGATAGTGATACAAATATATTAAGAAGAGATCAAGTACAATACTTCACCAAAACTATATTGGCATTATTGATGCTACTAGTTAGTTCCATATAGGAGTGTAAGCTCATTTTTTATTATGTAATTGGTTGTAAGCATTGAATTTTTGGTTGTGTAATTGAGCAATGTTCTCTAGGATGTAATCCTAAATGAAATTGAATTCCACTCATTATACTTATGCCTTTAACAGGGCGCTTATTACTAAAGTAGTGATATATTTGTGGGTATCATCCCCACCGAGGTTTTTCCCTTAACCAGGTTTTCCTTGATAACATTTGTGGTGTTATGGTGTTCATGTTGTGTATCTTTTTGTGTTAATTTCATTTACTTTCTATATTAATTTTTGGTTTCAAAGGAATAAATTTAATAATAATGTTGCACCAATTCACCCCCCTCTCGGTGCTCCGTAATCCTAACAATTGGTATCAGAGTCTAGCTCCTTGGAATAATTCAAATTTTCATGTAGTCAAGGATAGATAATCCCCAAAGGAGATGTAAAATAATTTCATAAGTTATAAACATAGAGGAAATCAACAAGATACAAGCAATAACAACATGATTTGCATCCAAACAATATGTTTTTTTACTCAAAATTTTGTTATACATGTGTGGTTGTAAGGCCTTCCTAGTTTAGGCCAAGTACAAAGAAAACCTAACCACAAAGCCCAAATCAAACCTATCCCTAGATCTTCCTAAGTCTCAAATAAATCCTCTAAGAACTTCTTTTATATTCCACCCTTCTTTTGACTTCTTCCTTCCTTTCCAAATGAGCACAAGCCCTAAATTTATGCAAAACCACCAATAGGTTGGCCTCAACCAACTTTACATATCCCAAGAATTTTTTTATACCCAGTTGGCCTTAACCCAAATTAAATAAAACATTTAATTATTTCTCAAGGACCTATCCAAAAAATAAAATTTTTCACACATAGATCAACATAGAAAATCATGCCAATCATCACCAACAATGAGAACAATGACCCCAAGCTCAATCAATAAAGCGATTAACTCCAATAACTAGTATCATGAAGAACAACAAAAACTAATAGAGAAAACAATAGTATCTCACAAAATATTCAACCAAAAGAATTTCTATCATAGACATAGAAGCTATGAACAATAAGGAACAAACCCTTTTCACTGCTCCTTCCCAATGCCTCTACAGATTGAAAGCTCACCAAATCTTAGAAAAATGCATGGAACCAGAAACTCCTTCATACATCAAGTCACATAATTCAACATAACTTGAACAAGGTAGCTCCAAATGAGTGTATATCATAGGAAAATCTTTCTAATGAACTCATGAAAATAATATCATGACCACACCTTTTGAAGATCCACATAGCTTCACTGAGCCAACAATCACCCAACTGGTGACCCAAAACAAAAATAAACACAAAAATGGTAACAAGAGTCTAATACAAGAGTACCAAGGACCCAACATGATCCTGCATTAGAAACCTGGGGTATGAAAACATTTTCCATGAAAACAGGTCATGAAAATATCAAAGAACAAGGTAGAGTATTCCCATACTCATTCTTCATCCACAAACCTTCCTATCTGCAAGCTCCACTACCTTACTCTTGTCATCAACCAAGTCCAAAAAATGATTCAAATACAAATCAACATTAGGTCCAACTTCTAGTCCATCCTTCAATTCTTCTCTCAACTCATACCTTCTAGAAAGACTCAAATGCTTCACCTTCTGATGCAGAGGCTAGTGGTGGATTTGAAATCTTCTTAGGAGAATGTCAATCTTCTTCTTTGTTTTGCAACAACACTTGATTCCTTCCCTCAATAAAGGATCAAATTTAGGCCCCAATTGACTCTCTAGACCTATCATAGGTCAAGTAAAACATCTTGTACCACCCTAGACTCCACATCTTTAATTATCCTCTCACAACTCATATCCATGCACCTAACCATGCTCCATGCTCTATCGTTGTCTCCCAATCCAATCACCCAGACACCCCAAACCTTCAAAGTTTCTTAAAATTCTCTAAAAATACACCTTCCACACCTATGGTCCCACTTTCCACTTTTTAATCACCCAAAGGCCAATTTCTCTTCCTAGGCATGCATTTCCCAATCCCTTGTAGTACAATAATGATAGTTTTTTTCATTTTTCTCAAAATTTTCCAAAATCTGCAAAAAAATAACATATTTGAGTACCCTTTAACAATTTAAATAACATAATTGAATTCTGACCCCAATTAATTTGGACCAAATCCCTCAAAATGCTAATTGAGACAGTTTCCTAGGAGGGATAAAACCATCAATTAACAAAGGAACTATATGTTAAACTTAACTTCGCACCCTAAATGTTTTAGAATAGTCATAAGTTGACCCCAAAACAAGTAAATTACAATAAATTTGATCCTATGAAATTCCTAGCTATGAAATCCACAATTTGGACTCCAAATACCCCTAAAATCTAGGGCTCACCCAATGTTCACCTTCCCAACTCTATTTCAATTAAAAAAAAATTGTTAAACCATCCTTATGATACCCTATGACGGATTCTTACATAATATATGGTCCTCCTTTGAGAAGATCTCCTGCTCCTATAACCATTCACCAATTTCATTACCCTTTCAACCCCTTCAATATCATTCTCTTCATGCTAACCTGCACAATCTCCTTCTTTCCTGCACTAAATTTTTTAGAATACTATAATACAATGTTAGGATCCATCCCCAAGTGACAATAAATACATAAAGGGAATGGATCTAAAATTTCCCATTCTTAGGCAATGCAAATTATTTCTTTATTGAGGATAGTCAATACCAATGAAAGAATAGAACTATGAAACCTTTGAAAATTGATTAAAAAAAAATTAAGACACCCTAAATACATTTTAAAATTTATTGGAAATCAAAGTCTCATCAAACAATAGAAAGAATTGCAAAAAATCTAAATTTTATTACTTTAAAACTATAATAGTCCGTACACATTAGATCTCAAACTGTACCATATCCCTCCTCTTCATTTACAAGGCTTAAATATAATTATGATAACATCCAAAACTGACTCAAATTAGTTGGATATGGTAACAAAGCAAACTAAACACCTTTTTAGAGTTTCCCTCCTAATCCCAAGTGATCGTTTGAATTTAAATATTCAAATTTGGAAACTCATTCAAATAAATTCCAATAACTCCTAACTCTGGATTTTGTCATTTTAGGATCCAAATAACATTTCAAAACTCCTAAATCAATCTATAGAGCTAATCCCAACCATCTAGGCCTATTGTTTCAAAATTGACAACATTACATCATTTTTGCATTTGTTGCATATTTAGAAACTTTACATATTTTGCATCATTTTATTATATCTATTACATAAAATAGCTTCAAGTCCATATTACATCAATTTAATTACCTTATAGGTCATTTTCCTCTTTAGGCCTTCAAATTGACCATTATTGTCTTTAGGAGGTGCCCCTGCACAATGCTCCTGGGGGTTGAAAAGAATCCAATTCCCTTTGGATACCATTACCATCTTCCTTTTCTTCCAATTATTTGGCACTCCTTGCTTGTGCTCTACAATAAAAAAAAATTCTCCTTGGTGGCTTCTTGCACCTTCCATTCATCCATAGGTACTCATGCCAAGTACTCAATCTTTCATTTACAATGTCTTCATGGTTCATCTCCACATAGTCATCCATATAGAACCCTTGCAAACTTGCAATAAAATAGTTAATAAAAATAAATATCACTTCTTCCTCCTACACCAAAATATCTATTTGGTTCATCACTTCATCCTCATCACATAAGATCTCCATTCTTGGAGAAAATTCTATTTTCATGGTCTCCTCATGACCATTACTCGTTGCTGCTTCCACTTTGGTGTCTACCTTTGATACTATTTCTACATCTTCATCATTCTTGTTCCATATACCTTGTCATCAGTCCAATATTCTAACTTTTCTTTCCGATTTAGAATCTTTGGCTTCAAACTCTTTCCACAAATTTGTTTCTTCATCAAGTCATTTTAGAATTGTCTTCTTTCTATCTTCAGCCTCTTGTATGGTTACTCCAAAACCATAACCTTCTTCTTCCTGAACCTCTTTATTGGATTCTTCCTTCATCATCTTCCTCTCTACAATTAGCCTCTTGATGGTCCAAACAACTTTCTTTTTCATCCTCACATGCCAGCTTGTGGCTTCCTTCTTCGATTCTGAAATCAAGAGCCTCAACTCTTCTCCCCTTGTGGTACCTTTTATCCTTGAGACCTTCAGTCAATCCTCTTTGTTATTCCATTCTCTTTGGCACTCATACTCTTCATCTTCTTCCCTTAAGGCTTCTCCCTCATCCCTTTCTTCCATCTCAATAAGCATGCTTTTCTCCCTTGCACCCTCCAAAGTACATATGACTATCCCAATCTGAATTCCCTTTTCATCATCATGAATCTCATCTTTGTTTTATTCAGCATCATCCATTTTTGTATTTATCTTCATCTCTTCATAAACCCTTGAACTCTGAGGTGCATTCTTCTTCCTTTTCTTCTTTCTCTCAGCTTCTTCATGTGATTTCTCTTCTTGTCCTTCCAATGGACAACTCTCCATGTTGTCTTTAACTAGTATCTCATGCTAACCCTCTTGTGCATCTGATCCATCATAAGTGTCTTTCTCCCTAGCACCCTTCTTCTCATCCTCTGAGACTTCATGTTCCTCTTGCCTAAGGAACCCAATCTTCTCAAATATAGCAGCATTCCAAGACACTTTACATGCTCCTCTATATTTCTCTAATGGCTTCAAAACCATTTCTTTTCCTTTCTCTATGAAGTTATATGTTTTCTCTGCCCCATCATGTAGGGGGTGCTTCTCCATTTTCCATTCTCTCCCAAGGATCACATGACAATCCTCCAAAGGCAAAATATCACATAATATGACATCCCTATATGAGCCAATGGTGAAGGGAACATAGGCTTGTTCCTTCACATGAACCCAGTCGCCGACCTTAAATCCTTGTGCTCTCTTTTGTGTACCATGTGTTATCTTCTATAAATGCAACTTGTTACCATTTCAACTGAAACTATATTAGCAAAAGAACCACTTGAAATAACAGTGTTGCAAACCTTGTCATTGCACTTGCATTGTGTCTTGAATGGTGAGTACCCCTGATTGTTCCTCATTCCCCAATCTTCATACATGATGGATTGAACTTATTCATACCTTCAAATCTTATTTCTATTACCTAAAAGGACCTATTTTCTTTCTTTGCTACCACTTGATGCAGATGCTAGAGGTAGATTTGAGATCTTCTTAGGAGAATGTCAATCTTCTCCTTTGTTTTGCAACAACACTTGATTCCTTCCTTCAATAAGGGATCAACTTCAGGCCCTAAACCACTCTATAGACCTATTAGAGGTCAAGTACAACATCTTGTACCACCCTGGACTCCAAATCTTTAATTCTCCTCTCACAACTCATATCCATTCACCCAACCATGCTCCATGTTCTCTGGTTGTCTCCCAATCCAATCACCCCAACACCCTAAACTCTTCTAGTGGGTGTTTAAAAACCTTAAAAGGCTCTTAAAATTATCTAAAAATCACACCTTCCACACCTATAGTCTTAATTTCCATTGGTTTCTCACCCAAATACCAATTTCTCTTCCTAGGCATGCATTTCCCAATCCCTTGTAGTACAACAATGACTATTTTTCTTCATTTTCTCAAAAATTACCCAAATGACCCTGCAAACAAATTACACATTTGAGTACCCTTTATCAAATTACATGGCATGCTTGAATTATGACCCCAATTCCTTTGGACCTGATGGGGAAATAATTTGTCTCTATTTTATGTTCATTTTATACTCTATTTTAAGACATTTCCAAAATGCTTGTGAAAATTTTAAGTATTTGAACTTATGATCATGCTATAAGTATAGTCAGAACCACCAAGACCTATGGGTCAATAATAGTGACATACCTTGAAAAATATTATATATATACTGCAGTGTTTCATATAGTTGTTTGAATGTATGTCCTAACATTTGTCTTAAGTTGAATAGTTGACTTGAATATATATGCATGTGGTACTAATCTACCATTAAAGAGGAGCAGCTTCAGAGTGGATCGAAAACATTGATAAGGAAATGATGAACTCTTAGCTGCAATAAGGAGAACCATTATAACACCATGAGACATGCATGCTAAACTGAAGGAACTATCATTCTAGGGAATATATGAACACAACTATGCTATATTTTCTTTGTGATCAATACTTTGTTGAGCGGTTATCTAGTCTTTATGATATTCTATCATGGGATGTTACATTCTCCTTTCTTTATGGCATGAATCAGTCAAACATTATCTTTTTGTTTCATAAAATATCAATCCTCTATATAAAGGGATATGATTTGTAGATTATGGTTAGTTGATTAATATACTATTATTGCATTTGAACAACAAAGTTACTTTTTCCAGTTTCGTGCATTATTTTCACTATGATGTAATCAATTTTTTTGGAGATATAATGGAGTGATTTTTAGTTATATTTGTTGGATGATATCATATTTGGGTACTATTTATTTTTTTGATATTCATGTTTTGTCACTGATGTCAACATATGTTTCTATGGAGAGAACATACTGGTTATGATAACTGACAGAAGTGTACAGACACTCTATGGATGATGCAGAATAATCAAAGACAAGGGTATGAAGAAGGATGTATGATGACCTTATTCCTAAGGTTTCTTTACTTGAGGTTACATAGTAGTGATGTTATAGGTGACTTAGTGAAGGCTAATTTTTGGACTGTGACAGTGGTGCTTGACAGAGCAGGTCTCTGATTTTTAGGTATATCTTACAAGTAAAGATGTTTTAGTATATGCGAGCTTATGGGATGACAGAGGAAAGATTAAGGATTTTTTTTTATCAATTTTCATGAACATGTTGGTGACATCAACTATGGCATGTATTCTAGAGGAGACCTATTTGGTAGCCGACTTGAGAGATGTAGTGTGTATTATGGATTGTGAGCGTGGATTGCAGATCTTAGAGTATATCTAATGTATTGTAACTGATGTTTACTTGGTTTAGGTACCTTTTGTATCTTAGCAAGGGGTTAAATAATTATTTGTATATTGGAAATCCTTAAGTGGCTGACTTAATCAATTATTTGTATATTGGGAAAGCTTAATTGGCTGAACTAATCAATTATTGTAATAGAGTATATATGAGAGATATTTTCTTTTGAGAAGTGTGGTAGAGATTGAAAAGGTAGACAAGTGTGAAAGAAGAGAGGCTTGTTTGACTATTGGATGTAGACTAGAGTTTGTGTAAGAATACTTCATTGGAACTGACCAAGCAAAGACAGTTTCTACCAGATAGTTCACTAGATTGTATATTTTCTATATACACTTTTTTGGATTGTTAATCCTTGATGGTGGACTTAACCTTCTTTGGGAAGTACACCCAGGTAGTGAGCCTACTATTATTCTTGACTCCTAATAGGGTATGTCCTTTAACAAGGACTATGTACTGTAATGTTGTAATAAGCTCCTAATAGGGCTAAATATTTTAACAGGGATACTATACTCTCATTACATCATTTGTGGGTTCTAATTCCCACTAGGGTTTTACCTTTAATAGGGTTTCCTCAAAAAAAATTATTGTGTTATTGTGTTGGTGTTTACTATGTTATCATTTGCATTAAAGTTTTGGTTTATAAAGTTCAACATTTAATATTCTATATCACAACTGATTCACCCCCCTCTTAGTTGTACTTGTGGGCTATTATTCCTAACAATTGGTATCAGAGCTACTAGTGCTTAGAGAGAAATCTTAACAGCTTGAGGTGATCCTGAAGATGACTTACTACAGGAAGGATATTTGACCCTAAAAAATTTGACAGTTGAAAGAACAAGATGAGAGCACATTTACTATGTTTGGGAATTGACTATTGGATGATCATGAAAAAGAAGGAAAATATAGAGACTAAGGATGAATTAGAGAAGGCTACTAATGATGATAATAATATATTTTCATGTAATATGGTCGCAAGGGAATCATTGATTAGTGCACTCTCTAAAGGTGAATTCATAGAGGTAAAAGACTTGGATTCTGCACATGAGATTTGGACAAGATTGGAAGCACTGTTTATAGGAGATAAGTTGACTAAATAGGCAAAGCTACAGAACTAGAAGATAAAGATGGAATCAATAAAGATGAGAGATGATGAGAACATTATGGCATATGCACAAAGAATGACTGAATTGGTTACTAGCATCAGAAAATTTGGAGGTACTTACTGTTGAAGACAATTATTCAATTGTGTATTTTCATTGATGTTACACATGTATATACACTTATGTAGTGATTTTATACTAATGTCTACACTTAGACCGAGAAAATTTGGTAAACAAAATGAGTTGTATTTGGGCATTAAAGAAGTTCAGTGTTGACCAAGTTCACTAGGGAATTTCAGTCTTGGTCGGGCATTCAGTTCCAGCCGACTAACAGTGATTCATATTATGTAATTAAATGGTTATATGAGGCCGACTAAATTATGATTTATCATTTATATTTTATTCAATCCGACTTGATAGGGCTTACCATATATTTATGAAAGGTCAAGTTTGGATTTAATGTGTTGGTGTTGAAGTCTAAGTGTGTAAGAAATTGAAAAGGAAGAAGTGTGGAATTCTGTGAAGGAGAAATCAGATGGGATTATGATTGAATAGAGAACACTTAGAGCTGCAATAGAATATCTGATCAACAAGGATCCAGTTACAATCAAGAAAAGATCTGAATCAGAAAAGGCAGTTTCTTACACATACAGGTCAATCCATTGTTACTTTCTAACAATTGTAGCAGTGATCAAAATCTCTTAATAGAGTAGACTTAACAGTCTTTTGTAAATCCTCTCACAAGGTAGCATTTCCAGATTGAAGTGTTGAACACCTCTAACAAGACTACTCCTCACAGGGTGATTAAATCCTTTAAATAGGTCACACCTAACTATGTGTTATTGTAACCTTTAACAGGGTTGGCTCCTAATAGGGCTCACTTCATAAGAGTGAAAAATAGTAACTAGTTACATTAGTGGTTTTTACATATTGGGTTTCCAAGTTAAATCTTGGTGTCATATGTGTACTTGTTACTTGTTTTATGCTTTATGTTTATGCACTTAATCTATAAGTATAATTGCATTAAATATTGCTTTGACACTCGAGTTATAGAAGGAATACCCGAGCTATAGAAGAATATCTTAACTAACCTAAGTAACAGTATTAAAGTATTTAGACATCTAAGGAAAAAGGATTTGTTTTGGAGTAACCAATTCACCCCTCCCCTCTCAGTTACTTATCTCATTTCATACAATTGGTATCAGAGCTTCAAGTTCTTTCAAGAAAGGTTTCAAGGCCTAAAATAAATATCAGAGATGTCTTATAGGAGGGAGATCCCAAAGCTAAACAAAGATAATTTCCTAGCATGGCAGGAACTAATGAAGCTACATCTATCTACTATTGGAGATGTTGGTTTACAATTCTTAGAGACCAAATATGTTGCACCAATAGGGACTATGACTGTGTAATAGATGATGGAATGTAAACTTCATAACATAATGATGATTGAAATAGCTTCTTCACTCAGCTATTCAGAATTTGATGAAGTTAAGGACTGCCCTACAGCCCATGATATGTGGAAGAAACTACAGGACATTCATGTAGGTGATGCAAATGTAAAAAGAGCTAAAGAAAAAAGTCTAAGAGGACAATTTGACCAAATGAAAATGAAATAAGGAGAATATATCACAAAATAAAGTGAAATAATCAAGAAGATTGTAAGTACCATCAAAGCAGCAGGTGGACTAATTGAAGATACTATAGTAGTCAGCAAGGTACTCAGAAATTTACTCCCTATCTATTCCATTAGAGTTTTAATCATTCAAGAAATGAGGTGCAAAAAAGACATTACTATGGATACATTAGTGGGAAGACTTACAACCTTTGAGCTGGACAATTTTGACAACTACTCTCTTGGCTCTAGCAATCTTGAGTTTGAATTCAAAGCCAAATTGAACCTTAGTAAGAAGGATAGGTACTCTAAAGGAAAGAAGATTGAAAGTGACAATGATGATGAATCTGATGATGAAGATCTTGACATCATTGAAGCACTGCTTGAAAGAAGAGCTGCAAAAGGAAAATACAGAGGAAAGATAGCATTGATTTGTTTCTCATGCAATGAGGTTGGTCACATTGTTGCAAAGTGTCCAAACAAGGAAGAAAAGGATGAGAGGAAGTTTAAAAAATTCAAAGGCAAGAAATATTTCAATAACCGCAAAAGATATAAGGATAAAGGAAATAAGTCTTGTTATATTGCAAAAGATTCTGACAGTGATGAAGAAGAAGAAATGGTTTATATTTCCATTAAGGATGAGTTAGATGAGGAAGATGAAAAGACTGCACTTTTCTCAGACATCAATAAAAATGATACTTGGATAATTGACAGTGGTTGTTCTCATCACATGACTGGTGATAAGACAAAGTTTGAACATCTTGAACACTATGATGGTGGAAGTGTCAGTTTTGGGAATGATGAACCTTTCCTTGTAAAAGGAAAAGGTTGCATTGCTCTGACAGAAGGAATCAAATGTGATAATGCTTATTGGGTTGAAGGATTAAGGAGAAATCCACTCAGTGTAGCACAATTGAACAACACTAGCTTCAAGGTATAATTTATGAATGGTAAGGCCAAGTTCCTGGATGGTAAAGGGAACCTAGTTGGAACTGGCAGGAAAACAAAAGGCAATTTATTGTATCTTGATCTCACTGAAGGTTCATGCTTTATTGCACAAGTAGAAGAAAGCTGGTTATGGCATAAAAGGTTGTGTCATGTGAATTTTGACAATTTGGTAAACATAAGCAAGAACAAAAGAGTCAAAGATATTCCTATCTTGAAGAAACCCAAGTTAGCAATATGCAAACAATGTCAAATTGGAAAGATGAGCAAGACTAGCATCAAGAGAAAGAATTACAATACTGATGAAGTCTTGGAATTGGTACATACTGATCTATGTGGACAAATTATAACAACAAGCTATACTAGAGAAAAATATTTTATTCTATTTTTTGATGATCATTCAAGAATGATGACTGTCATGTCTCTTAGAGAGAAATCAGAAGCTTTTCAGAAATTCAAGTGGTATCTTGCAAGAGTTGAAAAAGAAACAGGAAAGAAACTAAAATGCCTAAGATCTGACAAAGGAAGAGAAGTAATTTCTAATGAGTTCAATGAATTCTACAATGAAATAGGAATCAAAAGATAGGTATCTATCCCCAGTACACCACAACAAAATGGAATAGCAGAAAGGAGAAACAGATCCATTATGGATTGTGCTAGAACCTTAATGATTGAAAAGGATGTTGCTGCAAAATACTAGAAGGAGGCCATCAACACTATAGTGTTCACCTTGACCATAGTTTAACTGAAGAAAGGTAGTGATCAGACACCTTTTGAATTATGGTATGGCTATAAACCTAATGTTCATTATTTCAAAGTATTTGGAAGTAGATGCTACATCTTGAAGGAAGCAAGAAATGGGAAACTAGATGCAAAAAGTGATGAAGGAATATTCCTAGGTTACTCATGTAAAAGAAAAGCATACAAATGTCTGAATCTTACTACTCATAAAGTCATAGAGAGTGTGCATGTCAAGATTGATGAGTTTGCAAAAAAATGTGAAGAGAAGAGCAGTAAAGAGCCTGAAGACTATAGAAACTTTGTATATCATGAACCTAATACTATACCAATGACTCAAGAAATGGTGATGGGACAACATATATTGACACAAATTGTACTACCTGAGTTGCAAAATGTGCAACATGAAGTGCTAGTAGAAGGACCTGAGTCATAGACTAAAGGATCTGACTCATAGAAAGAAAGACCTAATTCACAGACTGAAGGATCTGAGTCACAGATAGAAGGACCTGAGTCATAGACTGAAGGACCCAAGTCATAGATAGAAGGACTTGAGTCATAGTCAAAGGGAACCAAGTATTAGACAGAGTAAAAAGAAAGAATGTTTGAGAATGACATACCTATTGGATCAAGTCCAGTATCTAGATTGAAGGATCCAGTACTTTCCAGATATGTGAAAAGGCATCATGCACCTAAGAAAATAATTGGAGATCATATAGAAGGTGTAATGACAAGAAAGAAACTAAAAGGTACATGCTTACTAAGTGAATTTGAATCTAAAACTATTAAAGATGCATTGAATGGTGAAAGCTGGATAGAGGCAATGAATGAAGAGATTGAGCAGATTGAGAAGAACAAAACTTGGACTCTTGTACCTAGGCCAAAGGACAAGAATGTGATTGGAACCAAGTGGGTTTTCAAAAACAAAATGGATGAAAATGGGAAAGTCTCTAGAAACAAGGCCAGACTAGGTTGTAAAGGATATGCTCAAGAAGATGGTATTAACTATGGAGAAACTTTTGCTCCTATTGCAAGACTTGAAGGAGTCAGAACTCTTCTAGCATATGCTACATATAAAGGATACAAAGTATATCAGATGGATGTGAAGTCTACATTTTTTAATGGAATCCTAGAAGAGGAATTCTAAATTAAACAACCAGAAGGATTTTTTGATCCTAGCAGAAGGAATATGGTTTGCAAGCTACACAAAGCATTGTATTGACTAAAACAAGCACCTAGAGCCTAGTATAAAAGACTACATAGTTATCTAATAAGAATTAGATTTCAGAAAACCAATGATAATAGTAGCATGTACATCAAAGAAGGACCACAGAATAAAATACTATTAGCAGAGATATTTGTTGATGAGATATTATTTACTGGTTATGATGACCTATGCAAAGCATTCTCTGTAGCTATGAGAAAAGAATTTGAAATGTCTATTTTTTGTGAGATCAAATTTTTTGTTGGTTTACAAGTACATCAAATGAACGATGGTATCTACATTAATCAATCAAAATATATCAAGGAGATACTCAATAAATTTGGTATGGAAGATTCCAAACCTTTTGGAACACCCATGTGTACTAGACAAAAACTATCTAAGGATGATGATTTAGAAGAGGTAGATCAGACCAATTACAAATCCATGATTGGCAAATTGCAATATGTTAGGCACACCAGACCTGATATTGCATTGGTAGTTGGTATTGTTGCAATATTTTCAGCTAATCCTATAGATAATCACCTAATGGCAATCAAAATAATTATGAGATATCTGAAAGGTACTGAAGACTATGGTTTATGGTATAAGAAAGGTGGAAACTTTGATTTAAAAGAATTCACTGATTTTGATTGGGCTAGAAGTATCGATGATAGGAAGAGAACTAGTGGTGGAGCTTTCTTTCTTAGAAAAAGGTTAGTGTCTTGGACTAGCAAGAAACAAAATTGTATCTCTCAGTCTACAACAAAGGCAAAATATGTTGCTGCAGCAATGAACTATTCTAAGATCATATGGATCAAGCAGTTGTTGTCATGAATAATGGAAGAGATAAAAGAACCAGTTATTATCTACTGTGACAACACCAGTTCCATTAACATCTCAAAGAATCCTGTGATTCACACCAAAACCAAGCACATAGAAATAAAATATTATTTCTTGAGGGAATTAGTACAGAATAGAGAAGTAAGGTTGGAATATGTAAACACCAAAGAAAATGTTGTAGACATATTCACCAAACCCTTACCTAAGGAGGAATTATTGTATCTTGGAGGAATTATTAGCTAGGGGTACTTCCCCTACTTGAAGGTCACTAAAATACAGTTTAGTGATGCACTAACCCAGCCGACAGTGAAAATCTTCCAGTTGATGCAGATCTATCAGAGCCCATTGTAGATGAATTAGTACATTGAGGTACATTACAAATTCAAAAATAAATAGTATTTAAGGAATTGGAGTCTTTGGCATCTGTTGTCAAAGAGGGAGAGTTTTCTATAATACATAAGAATAAGAATGAAGCTAAGGACATTGTCAGAGGGAGAATCAGAATGAAGTGAAGGACATTGTTAGAGGGAGAATCAGAATGAAGCTAAAGACATTAAAGAAATTTTTTTGTTGCTCCACAATTCTTTATTTTATGACATGTTGTGTTGCCATCAATGCCATAGAGGGAGATTGTTGAAGACAATTATTCAATTATGTATTGTCATTGATGTTACACATGTATATACACTTATGTAGTGGTTTTACACTAATGTCTACATCCAGACCAAGCAGAGTTGGTAAAAAGAATGAGTTGAGTTCGGGCATTGAAGAAGCTCATTGTTGACCGAGATCACTCGGGCATTCAGTTGCCTCTGACTAGCAGTGATTCATATTATGTAATTAAATGGTTATATGAGGCAGACTAAATTTTGATTTATCATTTAGAGTTTATTCAAGTTGACTTGACAGGGCTTACCATGTATTTATGAAAGGTCAATTTTGGATTGAATGTGTTGGTGTTGAAGTCTAAGTGTGTAAGAAAGTGAAAAGGCAGAAGTGTGGAATTCGGTGAAGGCAAAATTAGATGGGATTCTGATTGAATACATAACACTTGGAGCTGCAATAGAATATCTAATCAGCAAGGATCTAGTTACAATCAAGTAGATATCTGAATCAACAAAGATAGTTTCTTACACATACAGGTCAATCTATTTTTACTTTCTAACAATTGTAGTAGTGATCAAAATCTCTTAACAGAGTAGACTTAACAGTCTTGTAAATCCTCTCACTAGGTAGCATTTCCAAATTGAAGTGTTGAAGACCTCTAACAAGGCCACTCCTCACAGGGTGATTAAATCCTTTATATAGGTCACACCTAATAGTGTGTTATTGTAACCTTTAACAGGGTTGGATCCTAACAGGGCTCACTTCAGAAGAGTGAAAAATAGTAACTAGTTACATTGGTGGTTTTTCCCATATTGGGTTTCCATGTTAAATCTTGGTGTCATATGTGTACTTGTTACTTGTTTTATGCTTTATGTTTCTGCACTTAATATCTAAGCATAATTGCATTAAAGATTTCTTTGACACCCGAGTTACAGAAGGAACACCCGAGCTACAGAAGAATATCTTAACTAACCCGAGTAACAGTATTAAAGTATTTAGACATCTAAGGGACAATGATTTATTTTGGAGTAACTGATTCACCCCTCCCCTCTGAGTTACTTATCTCATTTCCAACACTTACAGTGAGGAAGAAGTGATTGCAAAGATACTCAAATATTTGACACCTATATACAAAACTAAATTACAAGCTATAGAGGAGATTATACCTTTAACACTGAAATTTACTAGAAAGATGTTGATTGGGAAGCTAACTACTTTTGAGGCCATAGAACTGGGAGATTATTTACCTAAAGTAGGGTCAACATTCAAGGCGACTGTTCAGAAAAATAAAAAGACCTTATCTAAAATTGTGAACATCATCAATAGTGACTTTAGAGAAGATCTTGGAGACTATGTCGATGAATGGGAACAAATATAGGAGGAATAAAGAAGCTAGATGAAGTGGTAGCCCAAATCGCTAGAAGAGAAAAGAGAGGTAAGGGTAAATTTGAAGGCAAGTTACCTTTGAAATGTTTTTCATGTAACAAGATTGGTTATTTTGCATCTCGATGTCCTACAAGGGTTCCAAAGCATAAACCTAAGTTTTACAAATCTAAGTATTCAAAAGAAAAGGAATGTTATTATGATACTGAAGGTGTATCTAATGATGATGTAGACTATGATGAAATTGGATTTATTTCTATTAAGGATGATGAACCTCTACATGAAGAAAAAGCCTTAGTATCGTATGTTGAAAAGAAATATGAATGGGTTATAGATAGTGGTTGTTCACATCATATGACTGCAGATAAAAAATAAGCTTGTGAGTCTAAAAAGATATGATGGTGGTGTTTTTAGATTTTGTGAAAATACTTCTAAGATTATCATTGGAGTTGGATCTATTTCTCTGGATGGAAAGACTAATACTGATAATGTACTACTTGTTGATGGACTCAAGCATAATCTGGTTAGTGCTGGAAAGTTAGCAGACAGAGGCGATCAATTAAAATTCATTGATGGGAAATGTTCTATCAAAAGTAAATCAGGATACTTGATCACATCTTGTACTAAATCTAAAAGTAATTTGAAGACCATAAAAAGGCATATTAGCATATCTAGGAGACCACAAACCCTAATCAATATGCTACCTATCTAATCTATCATGAAAGTCATTCAAAACAAGATTCCATAAACACAAAGCATAAAAACACTAAGAACTCCCTTCAAATGTAGCTCCCATGTCCTCCTTTCTTCTCCATAATTAGATTTGATGTTGCTCCTTGACAATAACACTATTGCACAAAGATGCAAAAAGATGCAAAAAGCCAAGTTTGCAAGTGAGAATACTAGGAGAGAGTGATCTAACCTTGAAAGAGTGAAATGCATCCCATTTTATATAAAATGAGAGTCATTTAGGTGAGATTGCACAAAATCAATGCATAAATGAATATTTTGGTTGGTGGGATGTTAGGAAGCACGATATGGGGGAGATCAAATAAGAAGATATTGAGAGTATTCATAAAGCACCTTAATAGGGATGTGAATCCTCAATTAAGGGATATGACAATTAGGCAGGATTAAGAATCATTAATCAAATTAATAATTCAATATTCTCAATATTACTCAAAATCAATAATTAGATTTATGAAATTATGAAAATCTCACAAATTAAAATTATCCAATTATTGTTGGAGACTTAGGGAAAAGGGAATAAATAAAGTCTATTTATTTATTCAATTAGGACCAAGGGATAAACTATAGGTTATTCATCCCAAGGGGGAAATAAGTGGATTATTGATCAAATTGAAGGTGTTGATGTTGAATTGAAATGATTTTGATGATATTGATAAGGATTAGTATCAATTTCGAGGGTTCTAGAATAGTTTAGGAAATCATGAGGCATCGATGAGATTTGACAATGCGCTCGCATAATGATGTTTGGCAATGATTGAAATGTGCCAATGAAATTTGATGGCATCATAGGATTGAAATAGGAATGGGGAAACATCGATGATCTTGGAAAATGTTCCCGAAGTGATAATGATCATAAATAGTATTGACAAACGTGGACAACACTATTGAATTGATATTGATAGATTGATAACGATAACACCGATGAATGTTGACAATGTTATCAAATATCTGATTAAGGGGATACAAAGCATCGATGAACTTGGATAATTCTCTTGAAATGATGACAAGATTGATCAAATTGAAATAGGGTTTTGATCGGTTTGGAAATTGCATTAATTAGGCATCGATGGTCTTGGACAATGCCCCCAGAATGGTTGGAATGAGTTTAAACAATTCTGAAAGTGATTAGGAATAGAATAGAATGGCTTTGAATTGATTTAGGAAGGTTTGGAATGGTTTAGGATCAAATAGGATTAGTTTAGGATCGAATAGGATCTTCTTAGGGTTGATCAAAATTGATTAGGAAAATGATCAATTTGATAAAGAGAGTAGAATTGTTAGTAAATAATTGAACAATTTTGCAATATTCAATCATTGACGAAAGACACAATGCCACAATATAATAAAGATCATATGTGCAACATAGAGGAATAATTAGGTCACAAAACAATGTTTCAATTGTGATGCTAAAAATGTTGGTGTAGAGCACCCCATGAAGACAAGTCCTGAATCCAATAATGGTCACTTGGTTGATCATTAAAATTTCTTTTGTCTAGAGGAGTATGGTGCAGGAACACACCTAGCTCAAACCCTTAGCTCTTTATTTCTAGCATGTACTGACTCTAGCCAAGTCAGGAGAGTTTGTGTGGACCTTAGAAGGTCATTTGTTTTATTTCCCTAAGATGGATATGACTAGGCCAATCCATGTCTAGATAGGTTGCTTAGTTGGTTTCCTTTAGTTGTGTGTGTGTGAGAGGTAGTTTGTAAGCCTCTAGAAATCCAACCAAGGCATCTTGAACCTTTGATAAGATGCTTAGTTAACACTGCAGTGCCAAGTTAACACTGCAGTGCTGAGTTAACACTGATGCCAAGTTAACACTGCATCTCATCCAATACTACAGCTCGGCTTGAATTACTATTTCTCGACAATATTCAGTCATAACAGCCCGTGAAAAGTGGATCTTGTCTTTTATGGACAGTATGGTCAGTGTAACAGTTCTTGAAGAGATTCTTGTGAATGATTGGATCGTTAGGGTTGTTTCCTATGAGAGGATGGTTACTAACAACATCCAAAAGCATTCATTTTAGAGATCTAGAAGGTAGAGATGGTAGAAGAAGAGAAGTTACAAGAAAGTTAGAGATTTATAGATTATTGTACTGTTTTGTTTAGTTTACAGTAATAAGAAGTTGCAGACTGTGTGTTTAGTGGATATCAAGTTTCTTTGTGGTTCCTTTTGCATGCAAGTAGATTAGTTACTTTATTTTTTGTTTTCCAAGCTATTAGTTCTTCACCTATTCTGGGTTGTAAGTAGTAATGGCCCCTCAAGATTCCTGAATCCATGGTGAGAGTCATGTATTGGGATGGAACTCGAGAGGAACCTTTGTAGATAGTATCCTTTTTTTTTGTAGGAGAAGCAACAATAGAAAGTTTTGAGATCTTACCCTAGGCGAGCTTGGAAATAGTCCGGCTAGGGAAGAGAATGAAAGCAATGTTCAGAAAACATTCAATAAGCAAGTAGAATGAATCTATTTGTGTAGGTTCAGCAAGAAGAAGATGAAAAGCATTTCGATGGGGACTAAGTCTTGAAGAGGAGGTAAAGTTGAGAGTGATTTACCTCAGTTTAGGGTTGTGAATATCCTAAGAGATCTAAGAAAGTGATCTTCGAACATAGCCAAGCTGGTTCTATAGCAGCAACAAGACTTCTGTCCACATCAGAATGGTATCAGAGCTCAGAAGATTCTGAGCATGTAGATGGAAGGTGATCTACACTAGGCAGTGTTGGGTTTGTTTGGTTCTTGTTATGAAGTTCATGGTTGCACGTTGATCCATCAAAGCTATAGGAGGATGAATTTGTTCTTATGGGTGTGAAGATCTCAATGGAGGTCTTGGTATTGTCTCCATCAAGCATTGAGATAAGGTTGGGTAGAAGGTGCAAGAGAGAAACCACTAAGAGAAGGGTGGTCAGCATCTTCCAGAATCTTATGTGGGTAAGATGGAAATATGGAGGTTGTGTGAAGTAGTAGGATGAGTGGTAGATAGCAACTAGTATGCACTCCATTAATTAGATTCACAGTTGAAAGAAGAAGTAGAGGAGGCATCGATCCTTGTAGTTGGTAAAGATAGTCAAGATGCATTTGACAGCAGAAGAGAGAATCATATATGAGGCATATAAAGCCTTTAAATAATCTGAAAGAAAGAAAAGAGAAGAAGTAGAGAGAAAGAAGAAGGAAGAAGCAATAAAGAATGAATATTTGACAAGAACCCAAGCACAAGAAGAGTTGAGAAACTTAAAGAAAAAGATAGAGGAAAATGAAGCCAAACTACTAGAAACTAAGAGAATGATCCATGCACTCCTAGAACAAGAACTATTGGAAAAGCAACAACAAGATACCAAGGAACTTGTTGAGAAACATGAAAAAGTTGTAGACATGGAACAAGAATGTGTTATGGAGCAGCATGAAGAAGGAATAGAAAATAGAGAAAAGGGTCAGCTAAAGATCCTAGTGGTTAGTGGTGGATGCACCATTGAGTTGTCCACTTGAAGGACATACGAAGCAGTTAGCTATGGAAGAAAAGAGTGAGCACTAGATGGTGGTGAATGAACCCAAGTGTGTAGGGGTTCATGAAGATGCCAAGAAGGTGTCAGAGTGTGTTTCTTGTGAAGGCAGCATATGTGTGATTGCAGAAAAGAAGCTACTTGAAGAAGTTGGTTGTGATAAGACAACGCAAGTTGTTAAAGTTGCCATAAAATTAAGTCATCAAGGACTGCATGAGAAATAAATCTTAGAGGAAGAGTTGGAAGCCATTGGTGAAGAATGGCAAGATAAGTTTGGAGCAGCAGTAGCATGCCTAGGAAAAAGGAACAAAGAAGACTTGGATACCTTCATGAATGCAGCATTGATCTCAGAGGATGGGACTGATTAGCAAGTTGTAGCAGACTTTGGTCATGAAAAGACCATGGTGATTGAATTTTCTCTCAAGGAAGCAGTGGCAAACCAAACTTATATTTTAGTACATGTAGATGTAAGGGAAATTTGGTTTTATAACTCTTTTGTTGTAGCATTGAAAGGGAATCATGTTGATGGCCCTCTAAATGATCATAGTACAGGCCTAGAGTTGAATGATATATGGTACAAGTACAAGTTATTTTGTTGAAGGTACAAGAAGTTAAAGGCAAGAGGATATACTTTTGTTGCAGGGCATCACCAATCAGTGCCTCCAAATTGGAAGACAAGAAAGAGGTCACCTAATCCATGGGACATGGATTCTTTTCCACCCTAAGAATATGGTGCAGAGCACCCCATGAAGACAAGTCTTGAATCTAAGAATGTTCACTTGGTTGATCATTAAACTTTCTTTTATCTGGGGGAGTATGGTGCAGGAGCACACCTAGCTCAAACCCTTATCTCTTTATTTCTAGCATGTACTGACTCTAGCCAAGTCAAGAGAGTGTGTGTGGACCTTAGAAGGTCATTTGTTTTATTTTCCTAAGATGGATATGACTAGGTCAATCCATGTCTAGATAGGTTGCTTAGTTGGTTTCCTTTAGTTGTGTGTGTGTGAGAGGTAGTTTGTAAGCCTCTGAAAATCCAACCAAGGCATCTTGAACCTTTAATAAGCTACTTAGTTAACACTATAGTGCCAAGTTAACACTGCAGAATCGAGTTAACACTGCAGTGTCAAGTTAACACTGCAATGTCGAGTTAACAATGATGCTGAGTTAACACTGATACCGAGTTAACACTAATGCTGAGTTAACACTGCAGCTTGACCAATACTGTAGCTTGGCTTGCATTACTGTTGCTCAGAAATATTCAGTCGTAACAGCCTGTGAAAAGTGGATCTTGTCTTTTATGGATAGTATGGTTAGTGTAACGATTCCTGAAGAGATTCTTGTGAATGAGTGGACCATTAGGATTGTTTCCTATGAGAGGATGGTTACTAATAACATCCAAAAGCATTCATTTCAGAGATCTAGAAGGTAGAGATGGTAGAAGAAGAGAAGTTACAGGAAAGTTAGATATTTATAGATTATTGTACTATTTTTTTTAGTTTATAGTAATGAGAAGTTGCAGACTGTGTGTTTAGTGGATATCAAGTTTCTTTGTGGTTCCTTTTGCATACAAGTACATTAGTTACTTTATTTTATGTTTTGCAAGCTATTAGTTCTTCACCCATTTTGGGTTGTAAGTAGTAATGGCCCCTCGAGATTCTTGAATCCATGGTGATAGTCATGTGTTGGGATGGAGCTCGAGAGGAGCCTTTGTACATAGTTTCCTTTTTTTTTTTTGTAGGAGAAGCAACAACAGCAAGTTTGGAGATATTACCCTAGGGAAGCTTGGAAATAGTTCGTCTAGGGAAGAGAATGAAAGCAATGTTCAGAAAACATTGAATAAGCAAGTAGAATGAATCTATTTGTGTAGGTTTAGCAAGAAGAAGATGAAAAGCATTTCGATGGGGACTGAGTCTTGAAGAGGAGGTAAAGTTGAGAGATATTTACCTCAATTTAGGGTTGTGAATACCCTAAGAGATCTAAGAGAGCGATCTCAGAATAGAGTCAAGCTAGTTGTGTAGCAGCAACAAGACTTCTGTCCACATCAAATGTTAAAACATGTAGATCAGCAGGCTTGAACCATTTTTAGGTGTCTACATTTTGCCCCTCTTTGATGCAATGCAATTATGAGCATTGTGTCAAACAATCCTGAAGAAAATAACATTAAAAAATGCCCCAATGATAGTGAGATACATAGGTGCCCCCTTGATAAATCATCCAAAAAATGCAAATGATAGGTCAATTTGTTGACAATGCCGAGATGGATCCACAGCAACAATCGAATAAAAAATTAGAGGTCAAATGAAAAATATATGAGGTGCAGAGTGAAAAAAGCATTGCAACCAACACAAAATGCAAGGGTTGAACATCCATCGAGGCAACCAAGAAGCTATAAAAGGGCTTGGAGAGGGTTTTGGAGCTCATTTTCACTCTCTCATTTGGAAGAATTGAGC
The DNA here is from genome assembly GCA_018584345.1 of Thuja plicata. Taxonomy (NCBI): domain Eukaryota; kingdom Viridiplantae; phylum Streptophyta; class Pinopsida; order Cupressales; family Cupressaceae; genus Thuja; species Thuja plicata. Next base: position 1,593,008 of record MU224010.1, read on the forward strand.
TCTGGAGCAAGGAGGATGGATCAAGTGCCAACGGAGAATCAATGTGGGGAACAAGTGCATGGCTATAGATGGTCGGTTGACATGGGACCTAAGGTGAGTACATCTGAGCCCCTCAGTGGTTTCTAAGTTTTCACACTTTTCTAGGTAGTCTAGAGGTCAAAATATGGTCAAATGGGGCCTGTAGGGGGTCCACATGTGCCACCTGTATAGGTCATGTGCTCACCTACACAACCACCATAGGTGGGATGACCACTTGCACAGCCAATGTAGGTGGTAAGCCAATTTGCGTAGGTGGTAAGCCAATCTGTGTAGATGGTTAGAAGGGTCTGTAAATGGAGTTTGGGGGTTCCTAAACCACCCTAAACTTCCCTACACATGTCAAAACCCTAGGACAAGGTCAAAATTAGGTCAAAGTTGGTCAAAATAGGTCCTAGGTTGGTCAACAAGGAATATAAAGTATAGAAAGTTTACCAAAGTTGTATGGTGATTGTAGGAGTAGCTTGCAGTTCCACAGACACGGGAGAGAAAACAAGCGTGTCTGGACATACAACATCAACTGAGCAGTCACAAGAGATAGATCCTAGCCTCACTAGGACTATATTACATCACCTACATCCCCGAGATTAGGGAAAATTAGGGTTTGATCATAGCATTGGTTGAGCGGTGGCACTCAGAGATGAGCTCATTCCACCTGTCGATAGGTGAGGCTATAGTGACATTAGAGGATGTATGGCACATCCTCAGGATTCCCATCTATGGGGAGTTGGCAGAGTATGACCCCATGATAGGGATATTAGCATTGCATATATTTTTTGAGAGCAATGACGATGACCTTGACATCTCAAACTATGAGATCCGGTGGGAGATGGTCGCAAGACAACATGATAGATTGATTGCAGTTATATGTGGGGTGATCACATGTCTTCTAGTACCTGATAGACGAGGCCATGGATTCCCTATTGGCTGGGGGAGGGTCCTTGAGTGTATGATAATGGATGGGATAGTGTTCACATGGGGGTCATACATGCTGGCAATGACATATTATCAGCTCCACCAATTGGCATTTAGGGGAGGATTATCAATCAGCAGTGGGATCACAGTACTGCAGGTTTGGGCATACAAGAACATAGTTGTTTTTCAACCCATTTCTTAGAGGGTTGTATAGCCAAATATGTCATATGTCTACTATTATCAAGGGGCGCTTGCACAGGGGCCACTGGGATATACATTGCATTTCTGGCATGAGATAGACCTACTGAGAGATTTTACATGGAAACCACACATAGATTTCCCTGGATGGGATGATGACATCGAGCACCTATCATACTACCGACACAAGAGATACCTCATTAGGAGGTTCATCATGGGTCATATGGTCATTGAGATTCAGCTTCTAGAGAGAGTTTGTAGGAAGTTTGGAGAGAGGCAGGGAGTACCGACAGGTACAACATTGTTCACTCAGTTGAGGGATGAGGTCAAGACATGGGGTGCAGCGCTCCAGCTTCAGGTGGCATATGCTGAGTTGAGAAATTACAGCCCAAACAGTAGGGAGTAGATGCAAATATTGCACATTCAGGGAGTACATCTGAGTATGATAGATGGTTTTCTAAGCATGGGCCTATTCCTCTGATAGATCTAGATGTTGCAGTACCGAGAGTGTGGATGCTCTAAGATGAGAGCACCAAGGAGGAGGATGAGGATGATGATGAGGAGGAGGAGTCAGATTAGGATGATGAGGAGAGCAAGGAGGAGGATGATGATTTTGACAGGGATCTCAGTGATATTTTTATGTAGATGGATGAGGACAGGGATGATCCGCCACATGAGGATGACATACAGGGTCCTGATGACAGGTTTGAGGATCATAGACAACACATCACAGAGCTTACAAGCTAGATAGATTGATTGACACTTGAGAGAAACACTGATAGATCTGCATGGGATACAAAGTGAGACAAATTGATTGTAGAGAGGGATGCAACTATGGCCAGAGCATAAAGGGTTGAGGAGGAGTCATGCCAGTTCATCAGTACCATCAGAGATGTTGGTGTGTGTGATATTGCAGGGATGCTAGGGGATGTTTGAGAGGAGAAGAGGTACTTATGGGTGATGTATGAGCGAGATGTGCCATGAGATCAGTGGGCACCAAGTTACAGAGTGTCATCTAGCAGATCACGCTCTCGTAGGATACAGAGTAGCGTGGGAGTGCTGGGACCGATGGGACCACTGAGATTAGGACAGAGAGGTCATTAGACAGGGCAAGCCTCATCTTCTAGAAAGGACATGGATCAAGAGGACCGTGAGAGTAGGGGTTGATAGGGGTTTCTCTCTAGCAAAGGGACACTTTTGATAGACATGTTATAGATTATGAGCTTGCAGGCCTCAATGTATACATAGACCTTGATTTTTTTACTCTGATACTTTTTTGAGACATATATATGATATGAAACTACTTTATGATGCACAGGATGGATGATTATGTATATGCTTTACTTTAATGCTATATGATGATGCTTATATATTGCAATGTTTGTTCTTTGTTACGCAATATATATCTGTTATGAATGTAAGCATTGCTTTTGTCTTTTTCTTTTTTGAAATGAATACAAAATGCAAAGGTATATTTGGAGTTATTTTCTCATTTATGAATGAATGCAAAATGTAGATTTTTTTTTTTTGTTTATGAATGCATGTATGCAAGATGCACCTATTTTTGATATACCAGAGACTAGACCAAGGCGACTACGAGAATTGATTGAAGAATTGTTAGCAGAAAGCAGAAATTAGATGGAGAAATGTTAGTAGAAATATATTGTCTTTCAAAAGTGCAATTGTGTTATAAGAGCTTATTTTGATATTGCAAAAGCAAATGCAGTGCATCGTGGCACAAAATCTAGAGTGAGAACGTCATCCTTTTTGCCTAAACAAACACTATGCAGACAAAGGATGATCTTCTCCATCCCAAAACATGTAGCAGGCATGCCCTAGAATATCATGAGATCATCGAATAGGAAAAACAAAAGTGAAAACAACTGGTCATGAACCATCCTGGCTATGCTCATAAGTTCAGATAATATCATCGAGTAGCATAGGAACATGATCAAAAAAGAAAATTAAAAAAAAATAAAAAATACTCACTGAAACAATGTGAGCCAACAACCATTCTAATTTTTTTTTACTTGCATTAAATGTTCGTTGATTGATAGCTTAGATTGCAAATTGACTGATTTGATAATTGATTGATAGCTTGGACATATTAATTAATAGTAAAGATCAAAGATTGAATAGGTCCAACCAGATTGAATGTTGAATCACAGTGAGTTAGATCATGTTTGTGAGAACATGGTTTCATTAAGCACAAAATGATGATTCTGTCAGTGATGTCTACAAACATGATGTTCGATTCGCAAAAAGAAGACAAGTACGTACAAATTTATTATAGATTTTGAAGATATTTTGCAATTTTTGGGATTTTTGATATATTTGAATATTTTTGCGATGATCTTTTTTGACTTTTTATGATTTTTTATGATTTTTTCATCGTCATATTTGATTTTTAGCAATTTTTTTAGGACATTATATGATTTTTTGGGGAATTTTGAGTTGCTTATTTGGACTTTTACAATTTTTTTAGGTCATTAAGATATGTGCAAGTTTTTATCTTCAATTGGATAGTCAAGGAATCTCAAAGATAAACCACGTTCAAGGTCTTGCCCCTAATTCAAATTAAAATTCAAATACGCTCAGTGCCAGGAATCTACCCCCTGATAGAAGAGGACTATGTACAGAGCCCAAAGAGACAGACAGACTGGGTATACCAAGGGTAAGGCAAAGGACATCAACCAGTTACAGGCCATAAAGGGGCACTAGGGTTGATGCAATTTGAAATATGTGATCAGGAAAGGACATCAGGATACTAGGTGAAATCATGATAGACATTGGATCAACAACTTACTACGCATGGTGCTTGTTTGCTAGGTTTTACCAACGGTACTTGCCCAAAGTGCCTGTTTGCCAGGTTTTCACTTGTGGACAAGATTTTTCTCTTGATTTCTATTTTTGTGTGCCAAGATGCCTATTTACCAAGTTTTCATCAAGGCAACCATTTTTTCTCTTTTTGATTTTTTTTTCTTTTTTCTCTTTTTTGATTTTTTAGCTATTTTTTCAGAAATGTTTACAATTTTTTTTTCTTTTTTTCTTTTTTTGTTATTTTTTCAAATATTTTCCCAATTTTTTTTGTACCTTTTTTGGGATCATGCATAATACTTATGAAGGTGCATGTTGTCCAGTGCTTCAGGCAATGGTTCTCCCTCCGGTGTTGCAAGCTGATACACTCCAGACCCATATGTTGTTGTGACTATGTAAGGGCCTTCCTAGTTTGGTTCAAATTTTATAGCCTTCTATCTGTGTGGCTAGGTTTTGTAATTCATCTTTAGAACCAAGTCTCCAATCTCAAAATGGTAAGCTCCGAATTACTTGTTGTAACTTTGTTTGAGACAGTTTTGATAGGCTTGCAAGTGTACCAAGGCAATTTGTCTCCGCTCATCAAGCATTTCAAGCTCATGCAATCTAGAAACTCTATACTTCTCATCATCAACAATGCCTTGCAAGGATACTATCAGTGATAGAATTTTGACCTTGAGAGGTAATATGGCCTCAGCACCATAGAATAGAGAGTATGGAGTAGCACTAGTGGGGGTGCAAATGTTGGTTTTGTAGGCCCACAGAGCTAGATTTAGTTACAGGTTCCAATCGTAGCCAGCATCATTGACAATTATTTTGGAGGATCTTAATGATGGTTTTGTTAGATATCTCTACTTGGCCGTTGTCTTTTGGATAATAAATGCTAGAAAATCCATGACAGATTTTGAATTTCTCACAAAGCTTTGTAACATCTTTGTTCTGGAATGGGCTACCATGATCAGTAATGATGGCCAAAGGAACTCCATAATGACAAATGATATAATTCAAGATGAATCTAGAAATTTGTTTGCCGGTGATGTATGTCATAGGGATAGCTTCCACCCATTTGGTAAAGTACTCAGTGGCTATGATGATATACTTGTGGCCATCAGAAGATAGGGGTGTAATCTTACCTACAAGATCAAATGCCCATTGAGAAAAGGGCCATGGAGAAAGCACTGGCTGTAGATCCTATGTCGGAGCATGAATCAAATTGCCATGAATCTGGCACTTATAATATTTCTTAGTAAATTTATGAGAATCTTGCTCCATGGTGGGCCAATAATATCCTGCTCAGACCAGCTTCTTGGCAAGACTCAAACCATTGAAATGTACACCACAAATATCATCGTGGACCTCATGTAAAGCAGTTTTAGCCTCTAATGAATTGAAGCATCTAGGAGGGTTTGGTCATAGGCTCTCCTATAAAGGGTATCACCAAAAATGACATAATAGGAGGCTTGATAAATAAGAGTGTGATGTTTGTTTTGGGATAGTGCAGGGGGTAAGATCTAGGCATGTAGGTAATTGTAAACATCTTGATACCAAGGAGAATTGAGACCAACAATGTCACACATGAGCTCAAATTGTGGAATGTTAAATGTAGGAATCAACAACTACTCAATGATAAATTCACCTCTCTTCATTATTCGGCATGTTGATCATAGATGCAATAGTGGTCATAACATCTACTTGTTTGTTATGTATCCGAGGAAGTTGGCAGAAACTGGTTGTGACAAATTGCTCCTTGAGAAAGTCAGCCAACTATTTGTAAGGTACTAGCTTTTAGTCTTTGGTTTCATAGTCATCAGTGACCTATTTGATGACTAATTGATAATCACCATACACCTTGAGGTGCTCGATTTTCCATTGAATAGAAAATTTGAGTCCAGTAACAAGGGCTTCATATTCGACGATGTTGTTGGTGCATGCAAATGAGATTCTATAGAATTTGGGTATGACATCCCCCTGTGGGGTGAAAAACATGATCCATGCCCCTGATCCATGCCTAGTGTGTGAGCCATCAAAATATAGTTTCCATTCATTGGAGTCAGTGAATGCAAAAATGGAATCATCTAGAAATTCTGAAAGCAACGGGTGATCATCTGGAACTAGTGAATCTACAAGCTGGTCTGCTATCACTTGGCCTTTTATTGCTTTTTTGTCTACATACTCAATTTCAAACTCACTCAAGAGCATGACCCATTTGGATAGGTGACCCGTGAGAGCTTCTTTTCCTAAAAGATACTTCAATGGATCAATCCAGGACACGAGCATGGTTTTCTGGTGTAGCATGTAATGTCTTAACTTCTATGTTGCAAAAAACATAACAAGATAGGCTCATTCAATGAGTGAGTAGTTTAATTCATATCGAACCAATGTTCTATTGATGTAATAAATAGCTCTTTCTCATCCGTGTTCATCATGCTATGAAAGAAGAGCACCCAATGCAGTTTTTGTGGCAGAAATGTACAAGATAAATTGTTTTCCTAGAATGGGAGGCATCAATTTTGGTGGATGTAATAGATAATACTTCAATTTTTGGAACGAGTGATCACATTTTTCATTCCAATGGAAAGTAACACCTTTATGTAGCAGATTTTGAAATGACTAGCTTTGATCTGCGAGTTGTACAATAAACCGGCGGATGGACTATAGTTTCCCTTGTAGACTTCTCAGCTTCCTTAGAGTTTTTGGTGGAGACATTTCTAAAATAACTTGCACCTTTTTAGGATCCACTTCAATAGCTCGCTGAGAGATGATATAGCCTAGGATTTTTCTAGAAACAAGTCCAAAAAAACACTTTTTGGGATTTAAGCGAAGCTTATATCCCTCCATTCTTTCAAAGATTTTGGCCATAATACTCAAATGATCTTTCCTCATTATAGATTTGTAGAGGAGGTCATCAACATAATCTTCCATCAAGATGTGCATGAATTCATGGAAGATTGTGGTCATTTCCCATTATTAATTTGCTCCAACATTCTTGAGGCCGAAGGGCATGACATTCCAACAATAGGTTCCCCAAAGATAGGTGAAAGCTATCTTGGGTTGATCTTCAGGAGAAATTTGAATTTGGTTGTAACCAGAGAAGCCATCCATCAGTGACAACATCTCCTAGCCTATAGTCATGTTGACAATGATGTCAATGTTGGGAAGAGGAAAATCATCTTTAAGGCATGCCTTATTTAGATCATGAAAATCAGTGCATCTTCGTATGCCCCTAATGTGCTTGCTGAAAGGTACCAGATTGGAAATCTAGTCTACGTACTCAATAGGTTTGATAAAACTAGCATCCAATAACTTCTTCAATTCTACTTTTACCAGTAAAGCTATTTTGGGATGCATTTTTCTTAGCTTTTGTTTGACTTGCTTCACACCTGACTTCAGAGGGAGGTGGTGAAAAACTAACTCAGGATCTAGGCCAGGTATGTCAACATAGGACAAGGCAAAATTAATCTAGTGCTCAAGGAATAATTTGACAAATTCATCCTTCTCTTCTAGTGAGAGTGATGTTGAAAAGTGTATAATCTTGGGGTTTTTTGGTGTTCCCAAGTTGATTTCCTTGCTCATTTCAATGAGTAATACCAACTTATCCTTTGGAGGGAGTATGTCCAATCTTCCATCCTTGGGTGCCTCAAAGAGGTTTTCACCCTCGGATACATCCTTTGTTTTTACTTTTGCATGGTCAACTGGCACCTTTCAGTTTTCACCAAAGGACCTATTCTTTTTTTTTTTTTTTCTTTTTTAATTTTATCATTTTCAATTTTGTGACTGGAAGGAGTTGACTCCCCAAAATATGCTATAGAAACAAGGTTAATGGAGAACCCTACTTTGTGGTCCCCAGATGGAATTCCCTCTCAGAGCTCAAAGAATTCCGCTATTGCTTCATCATTTTTGAAGCAATCCAAGTTTAGTGATCCTTTCTCATCCCAATCAATAAGTTCAAGGTAGACTAGGGGGATATCATCGTTAGTGGTGTAGATGTTATCAAGGCTAGAGGTAAAGGCAAAGATGTAAATTTTAGTGTCTTTAGAGTCAGAGAGTTCATGCACTGAAGGTTCAGGACTGGGATCCCAAAAGATACTAGCCAAGGGATCAAGACAGGTTATTGGAGGAGGTATTGTGTTAACATGTTTGTCTTTGATAGGTGGGTTATCGGCTTCAGGGAAGACATGGTCAAGCTCATAATAACTAGAGGAATAAGATGTCCATTCTCACTCATTGGAATTAGTAGTGTACTCAAAATGGGGAACCTCAGATGCCTTGTCATCGTTTGAAACCTCCACATTTTTACATGAGGCCATTTTGACATTCGAAGAGCCAATTCGTAATGTTTTGAATCCAATTCCCAGATGAAGAGGATGACCTTTTGCATAAATAGGTTCAACAATCCCTTACTTGTGTACTCCAAGACCACTGTGGCCATCATAGCCTTTTTTTTGCATGAGTGTGAACCTGGGCCCGTATCTTTCAATAGGTATTTTAGTGGGATCTTGTTCTTGTTTCTATTTGTCTTGGAAAATCCAGCTAGATGCATTTTCATATACCTGTTCCTCATGAAAAACTCCCCACTAAGTGAATGTAGGTGAGGGCATAACTTTCATGGTAGTCTTGAGTGGTTGTTCTTGCAATAAATTTGGTTTTCCATAAGACTTCGGGGAAAGAGGAAGCTTCCCAATATGAAAGGCTTGTGCCATGGTATACTCTCCACACCCTTTATCTCCAATATTCATCTTTCCTTTGACCATTTTTTTCAAGGGTGGCTGCATAAAAATATTTGGAGGAATTGGATGGGGTAGCTTTGTTGTTGGTAGGCACCTGTTGGGAGGGCCCTTCTCTTAGATTAGCACAGAATTGGAAAGGGTTAGGATCACCTAGGATGGTAATCTTAGCTCCATTATGAAATAATTTCAAACATTCATGGTACATGGAGGGAACCGCCTTCATGGCATGGATCCATGGGTATCCTTAGATCATGTTATACAACAAGTCTAGATCCAGGACTTGCAGCAATGTGTTTTCAGTAACTGGACCAATTCTGATGGGAAGTATGATGAATCCTTTGGAAGGACATTCAACATCATCATATTCCTTTATTGTGATTCTCCTAGAGGGATCAATATCACTCTCATTGTAGCTAAGATCAAGGATGACCTTTAAGGTGCAGATGTTATGTCCTGCTCCACCATCTATCATGACTCGCTGGATCTTGGCATTATGGACAAAGACTCGAGATGGAGAGGGTCATTATAGATAAGCTAATCATGTGGAACATCATCTTTGAAAAATGTGACATGTTGGGACGTAGAGAAGTGCCCCATAATGGCCTGAAACTAGTTAGTGTCAATGTCGGTCAGAACAGTGGAATCTTTAAAAGCTTTGTCAAGGACTTCCTTGTACTGGGGGGATGTGCACACCAGGTCAAGGATTGATATCAAGGCATGGATCTTACCAAGTTGGTTGACAAGGTTTTAATCTGAAGGTACCTGTAACACCCCAAAATTGGCACCTCATTATCTAATCAATTTTGGTGTATTTTCTCATCTTTGAAGTCCTATTGTACTAGGAAAATTCTTCTTCTGATTGACTTTAATTGACTGAGTTTCAAATGCAGAAAACCCAAATTTGCATAAATCTGACATTAAACTTAATTCCTAAATTCTCAGGGTTTATTAGCTAAAAATCCCTATGATTAATTGATTTAATTCTAAAGTCCTAAGCGCTTTTAATTAAATTAATTCCACCCCCTTTAGCTAATATACATAAAAGGAATTGAAAGGTTATTTAATTATTGGATGAATTATCCCCAAAAAGGAATTCCATAATTCCATGTGAAAGGACACTCATGTGGCAATAATCCATCCTCTTAATTAAATAATTCTTGCATTTTTGTCTCAAATGAGAATGAAGAGACAATTGTTTCATTTCAAGAAACTCTTCACCCTCTTTCCATGGTTTTCTATAAATTGGACCTCATTTTCTTCATTTGAGAGGATGATTTTTGAGAGCATCAAATCTATAGTGAAATTTATATTGCTTATTACATGCTATTTGAGCTTAAATTGCATATTTAGATTAATTTCAATTTGGATTAGTAATGATGTGTTGATCTCATTTGTAATTAATTTACATATCTAACATCTCAATTTCATTTCTCAAGCTTTCTAGTTTAAATGAAATTTCAATTCTAGATTAAGAGCATTTGAATTCAAGATTAAGAGTATTTCATTTCCTAGATTAATTGCAATTTCATTCCATAGAGTAGTTGAAATTTCAATTATAGACTAGTTGCATTTGCTTCCATAGATTAATTGCAATTCATTTCTAGATTAATTGCAATCTCATTTCATAGATTAATTGTAGTGTATTCATGAATTAATGGCAATTTCATCTTCTCTCATGCTTTAGAAATCCTCCATGTTAGCAATGGTCAGGTTGTTGGCTCTCATTCTGAGAGTAAATTCGACATCCACAACTAATTAGAAGGCACCAAGTCGCTTCAATCAAATTTGTAGGATGAACAATTCATGTTTGTCTTTGTGAATTGAATGATTGAGTAAGGACTATGTTGAGTATGTGCCTGATTTAGAGGTCACGTTCAAGCACACACATTTTGGCACCCACCGTGGGGTAGGATATTCAATTCCTAGCCTCATATTATACATTTGCTTTCAATTATTTTTTTTACATTCACTTTGAGTCAAATTTGATTCCGCCATTGCATCCAGAATGTCATTTTGGTTAAAAATGACTACAAATACGCCTATACTCGACCAAAAATTGAATCTATGGCATCAAACATTTGCCGTATGGCTCTGTAGTGAAATTTCATGTGAGATTTCTCACATATCCACACGAGATTAGCATTTACTCACGTGAGATTAGCATTTCCTCGCATGGGATTATCATGTCCTTGCGCGAAGCCTTGTACTTCCTTGTGCGAGACTGGATGACGATTCCGACTTCAAACACGCATAACTCACTCATTTTGAGTCCTTTTTGAATGCAATTTTTTTTTTTTTTTTGGGTAGATTTTCCCAAGGATCACTATGGTGGGATTAGTTTTTTATTTTCCTTGTTGTATTTATCAAAAATCACTATTTTTCATGATTTTACCTGCATAATCCTGTGTTTTGCAACTTCTAGAGCTCCGTACAGGCTCATACGATCACCTTTTTCAGTGCAATTTTTTTTTAAAATGCATGATTTTCTGTCTAGTTTCTGAATATGTGATCTATTTTTTGAATTTTGAATTTTGATAATGTGGACTAATATTTGGTTTTTGATGTTCATGTGATTATCTTTTGCATACAACCTAATAGTGGTTTGTAGAACGTTATCCAAGAAGACTAAAACACAAACTACTCACGAATTGGTTTTGTAGGTTTCCATTGATCAATAGAATACAAAACATTGTGCTTGCATCTTGTTTTTTATTTCTTAAAACAAGAACCCACATGCAAGACTTCTTAAAATGAACATTTGTTTGATGTTTTAGGAATGACAATAATGTCAGGAAACTATGCTCTCGCCCTTTTGGGATGATCAAAAATCTAGAAATATTATTATCATTTTCTTATTCTGCTTGAAGTTTTTTTTAGTTTTGTAAACCCAAGGAATTGCATGGACATATCCTCTCCCCTCACCTTCACGGATCTTGGGTGAAAGAGAAATCCATATAAATCCTTTCGCATGGCTACCTCCTGAGAGCTTTAACAGAGCCGGTGAGAGTGGATTGCCCAATCGGTAATAGGATAAAGCCAAGCCCTTCCAAACTGGTATATAAAAAATGTCATTGTGATTAATGTCACAGTGAACATGTGTTGATTGCATTATACCAGGAAGAAGATCTCCCTCAGTACCCTTGTGGTGCGTTAAAACCTATAGAACATAACTTCTGTAGGCTGGGAGGCCTCCATAACAGAGCTAATTTGCCGCAAGTATAACCACCCGAATGGATGCCCTTACTACAAACTGTGTTCTAGTATCCAAAAAACCCTCTATCTGTTGGCACAGAAGGTCAGAGACTAACTAAGATGCCCCACACTTTTACGGCTCTTAGTAGAGACAACAACCCTTTTAGAAGCAATTCCTTTGGGGTTCGAAGCTTGGTGTGCCTGAGAAGTGAGTGCACATGTAAGGAGAAGCTCGTGCCTCCAAGCTTCTAAGTTTTCCGCTATGAGTAAGCGTAGCTAAACTTTGGTTCAGGTGGGGATTCAATAGATACTGCCCTGGCTATCCTAGGATTGTTATGTGTCTGTTCTGGTACTACAAACATTCTGATTGATGTGTCTTGCGTGGGTGAAGCATAAAAAAAAACAAATATCTCAAACATTCAAATAGAACATCAAAACGATCATTGATTCTAAATCTACACTTCTAGGTGTTAACTATCGAAATCTTGTCTGAGTTTCTATATTTGTTATCAAACTCTGAACATCAGTCAACTTTCTGCCCAAACTGCTATTCTGCTATGAAGGTTCTGTCTAAATTTTCACAAATCTGCGTTCTCATCAACATTGTTACTAGTCTATCTTGTATTGTAATATGTTGACAGTTTGACTCGTTGTTGTCTCAAAATCTGACCTTGTTATGCTATTCCAAGTGACCCATTATCTATTTCGATCTTATCAGTCTTTGTCTGCACTGTCCTTATTCTGGGTTGTGAGAACAGGTTAGTTAACCTTGACTCAAGATCAGAGTCATTGCTATCTCCCTCTCAGTTGGACATTATCTCCTTTGTCCTTTAGTCTTGGACTTAATTAGCACTTTAGATATCACTTCAGCACCTGTCAGTCAATCGGTTGATTCAACATACCTCCTTTTTAATCTTCTAAGCAAGTGCATCAAGACAATTTTTCAATGTCTAAAAGCAAAGATGAGATTCTTAAGGAAACTTTATGGAAACAACTTCAAACTTTGGAATCTGAACTCCAACGATTAAAGGGGGAAAAGGATACTCTGTCTGAGGATTCTCATATCTCTCCACTTTCTTCCAACATGGATAAATCTTGGTATGATAATCCCAACTTTGATCAAGAATAATTTTATGATAATCCCAACTTTGATCAAGAACAATTTTATGATAATCCCAACTTTGATCCAAAAGAGGAAGCCATGACAACATCAGATGAGATCCTTTTCTATCTACAAAAGAAGGATATTGCAAGTCAAGAAGATTCTAATTATTCTTCAAAAAGAATCTTTACTCCTTTGGGATAGTCTTATGAATCAGCATTAGAAGAACTTCTTGAGAATGACCTCATCATGTTGCCTACAATCACATCACTTGGATCCACATTCTTTAGTAACTACTGTGTATATCATTGACACAATAAGCATGAAACTTCATCTTGTATGGAGTTGAAACATAAAATCCAAGATCTCATAGATGATGGCATAATCAAAATGGAAAATTCTAATAAATCACCTAGTGAAGATACTAATCTCAAGCATGATCAATATCAGGAACCTATGTCTAGCAATGGTTCTCATCTCACATCTAATTCTTCCACCATTCCTCCATCTACTAAAGATTCATTCTCTCTATCAAAAACTGAACCTAATGATGACTATGTCTACCCTCAAGGACTACCTCTAAAAGAGATCCAAGCTAACCACATACGACTACAAGTCCTTCTCAAGCTTCAAATATCATAGATCCCAAGCTTCAATGTGCTTTAACGCTTATCATTCCTATTCCAAATGACTACCCATCAGCATGTCAAGAATGGTGCAGGGCACCCGAGGTAGCAGAATAATCTTTTTCATCTTTGGTTTGTTGAGTTTTTGTAATAACATGAGTTTGATCTTTAGATCATCTCTCTCCTTTTGTGTGGTCATGATCTCCATAGGCATGCTTATAAGCCTTGGGATCTTAGTCCACTAGGAGTTTTATGTTTTTTTAGTGTTAAGCTTTTTAGTTAATTCAATGTTTGTGTGGGTTTCCATTTATTGTGGCACTTTTTCCTGCTGTTATTTCAGATGTTATTGCACAGTTACCATTCTGTTGGTAACTGTGCAACCATTGGCCGCCATGGAACAGCTATTTGTTTTGTCCAATCTAGTGATTGGAATGGAGAGAGTCTACGAAGCTATTTAATAATAGCTATCAAAAAGTTTTGAGTATGTAATTTGTTTTATTATGTTTTGCTTATGGTCTGAACTGTCGAACTTGTAACCGAATTCTATAATTGAGTTACATTGCATTCTCAAATTTCAATGTGATTGTAATAAAATATCTCGGTTTACCTGTCAAAATCTTCAGCTGTGTAAATCTTGGGTTCGATTCTTGGATTCTAAATGTTTTGATATGCCCATTTGAAAGTTATTTTGTTGTTTGCATAAACACAGTCGATTTTCATTATTCTGCTATGTACATATAAATTTCTATTGTATTTTTATTTTATTTTACCGCGGTTACAATAATTGATAACAGACCACCAGTCCCGATTTTGTTATGAGGTTGCAACCCTAAATTGTGTCTTCTTCTCAGACGATTCAATGCTGATGAATGGGGATCGATTTAGGGTAAACTGTGTTAAAGTTTCTTATGCTCAAAATTAGTGTATGGCCACATGCTTCAAAGAACAATGTCCCAACAGATGTATTGCACTGTATTGCCACAAATGTCGAATTAAAACCCACGGCATTTGGTACCAAAGTGTTATCGGGTATTTTTTTCTGAGTCTTGACAGTGCCCTAGCGGTTGCACGGGTATGAATAAGTGAATGTTCCAATAGTAACAGCGCCTATTTGTAAAAGAGTCCACAGTGAACAATGGGTCGATGAGTTATGTTCATTGTAACAGAGTCGGGAGTTAACACAGAAACAATGTCGAGTTCCAAAACTTTGAAAGCCCATTTGAAGTGTGCCCTAGTCTAATCAACTAGGAATAGCAATTCCTGTGAAGAGTCGAAGGTATTGTTGAAGTCGATGCTGTTGTGCTGTGTTCAGCAGACCGAAATAGAGGAGTTAAACAAGTGCACTGTTAAGAATCTATTGAACGAATACTTGATAAGTAGCACAGACTAAGTGTCTTTAAAACTCAGCAAGCCCAAATTTGGAAGGTTACCGAAAGTACAAAGTGTTGACTGGAAATCAGAATGTACATTTGTGTGGACTGCAACAAAAATATTTGTTATTTACTGATATAGGAAGAACAGAGTCATTAACTGTTCAGTAAATTACTTACAGATATTAAACCAATTGTTGTTGTTTTGGATATTTAGAGTCCAACTTGTCTTTATCAGTAAACACATGGTGTGAAGTAATATCATCCATGTTTACATACTTTTGATTAAAGTTGTCTTAGTATTTATCCTTAGTTCCAATTCACAGAACTGACTGATGGAACTTCTTGTGTTAGTTGGTGAAGAGACAAATTAGTTTATACAGTAAGATCATCAGTCTAAACAAACTGAGTCTTAAAGAATTTGGATATTGGTGGGTTATTGGAGCCTATCCATTGAGCAGCTCTGCATCAAGTGGTATCAAAGCCACAAGATACTTTTTGGGAATAGCAAGATGGCAGATGGAGATGAGATCCCCATTAGAATTACTAATGTATAATTGGCTCAGATTGTCAAAGAACAAATGGCAGAGAGTAGGGCTGTTAGAGAGGAGAATAGAGCAATGAAGTGAGAGTTGGATAAGTTGAAAGGCCAAGTGAGGAGAGGAGGCCATGAGGAGTCGAAAGAAGAAGAGGAAGAGCAAGATCCAGCCGGTCACGCAAATATACCGGAAGATCTAAAGGCAATGCTTGCAGCCTTAGAGAGGGTAGGAGTCAAGGATAGGAATGACATACCCTTGTTCCATGGTAAACTAGAACTGGAAGAATGCATGGATTGGATAGAATCCTTGGAGAATTATTTTGAATGTGAGGTAGTACTTCCTAGCCAAAGGGTGAAGTTGGAAAAATCAAAATTGAGGGGACCAGCCCTTAGTTGGTGGAATTTCTTACAGAATGAGAGATTCGAAGAAGGAAAAGAAGTCATTTCCACTTGGACTAGAATGAAGGCAGAATTGAAAAGGCAGTTTGTACCAGAAGATTATGAAGTGATGCTTCATAAGAAACTTTAGAATCTGAAACAAAAATATCTTGATGTAAGTACCTATACTCAAGAGTTCCACAATTTGACTTTGAAGGCCAAACTGTTTGAAACCAAGAAACAAAAACTAGCAAGATATATCAATGGGCTAAAGTATAGCATCCAAGATGAATTAGCATTGGTCAATGTGGAATCAGTCCATAAATGTTTTCAGCTTTCCCTCAAGATTGAGGAAAAATAAAAAAGAAGAGGAGAACAAAGTAGAGGAAGAGGAAATTCATTCCGTGGAAGAGGTAGATTCAATGGGAGAGGAACCTTTCCTAAATTCCAAGGAGAGAGCAGCAATCAGAGTGCTGATAATGATGC
>MU224010.1:1618842-1639670 GCA_018584345.1 Thuja plicata
TATCATCATTTTTATCCAGCATCATGATACCAAACTCTGTGCAATATTAACTAAATCTGTTGTCAACAGTTAACTATTGAGACAGATTGAACTGCTGAACCAGTTAAACCTTTGAACCTTGAACTTGTAGAATTATCAGAACTTGAACTTGGACACATTGAAATCTCAAACCACTGTGAACCATGTTGAACTGAAAACCTGTGAACTGCACTTTTGAACTGAACCTCTGAACCTCTGCACCCTTTGAACCTTGAACTGATTTGGACTACTTTGAACATTAAACTGTCTGAACCAGTTTGAACCATTTTGAAACCTTTGAACCTCTTTGAACTACTTTGAACTGAGATTCAAAGTGGTTCAAAGTGGTTCAATACTCATGCTTAATAGATACAATGTTCATTTGAGAAATGATTGGCATGGAGGAGACCCAAATTCTGAATTTTTAAATTTGGGTCTATATGGGGCTAACAGATTTACAAACTAAAAGACACTTCAAGCACATGAATGAAATGGTTCATTTTAAAGCACCAAGCTGAAGTGTTTGCTAACTACCAAAAACACACATGAGAGTTTCAGAAAACAAAAGGTCTTCTACAAACGTCCTACATTAAAAATTTTAGTAGTTTTTAATGATTCATTCTTCATCCCACAATTGCCAACATGCTACACAAATAATCAGTAACACAAAAATCCAGTATACTAAGTGAAGAAATAGGTTTAGGAATGTAGAAAGTCAAGAATTTGCATGAAAAAAAATCAATTTTACCACCTGCATAGGAACAAGCTACCACCTGCGTAGAACTAGGGCACCACCTATGTAGAAATAGGCTACCACCTACGCAGCTTCTGACCACCTATGCAGAACTTGCATCCAAGTGTGCAGCTACTGATCAGAGGCCTAATAAGGGGTAAAACTTGCAAAATTAGAGGTTTTTTGCACATCTAAGACAATAAGACTATCAAAAACACAACTAGGGTTCATTACTTATGCCATTTAGGTTTATTTTAAAATAGTGAAGTCAATTTGAAACCCTAATTAGCTTGCATGTGCATCAAAATGATTTAGGAACACCTTAAGGATGAAATTTGCATTTGGTCCTAAACGTTCAAAGTTCATTTTAGGTACCTAAATCAGATTTGCATGTTCATTTTAGGTCCCTTATCAACTTAAACAACTTGATCTTGCATAAAGTATTCCATTTCAACCCCTAGTTAAGCTAGATTGCAAGTTTGATTGAAATTTGAAAAAGTTTGATTGCATGCAACCCTAAACTAGGTGAAGTTCATTTTAAGAGCCCAAATCAAATGTGAGAGTTCATTTTAGGCTTTAAAATTGAAATTTTAGGTTCAGTAACCAAATTAGGGTTCATTAACCAAGTTTAGGGTTCATTTGCATAGTTTAGGATCCATTTTAACCTTTAATCAGATAAAAAAGTAGAAGACAAAGCATAAGATGCAGAAAAGCTTCCTAAAAATCTAAATAGTGATCCTAAACCCTAAGTATGGATCTCATATGACCAAATGCACAGCTAAGAAGCCAAATTTGTAGCTCTGGGCTCCAAGTGCGCAGGTCTAGGTCCCAATTGCATAGGACTTAACCACCTGCACAGGAACAGTGACCACCTACATAGGAACAGTGACCACCTAAGCAGAAATAGTGACCACCTGCATAGCTCTCTTCCAGAACTTGCAAAAGACACAAAAACACAAAACAATTTTAGTTAGGCATGTTTCACATCAGTTTCACCAAATGTAAGACCAGAAAAAGGCATATTAGCATATCTAGGAGACCACAAACGCTAATCAATATGCTACCTATCTAATATATCATGAAAGCCATCCAAAAAAAGAGTTCATAAACACAAAGCATAAAAACACTAAGAAATACCTTCAAATGTAACTCCCATGTCCTCCTTTCTTCTCCATAATCAGATTTGATGTTGCTCTTTGACAATAACACTATTGCACAAAGATGCAAAAAGCCAAGTTTGCAAGTGAGAATACTAGGAGAGAGTGATCTGAACCTTGAAAGAGTGAAATGCATCCCATTTTATAGAAAATGAGAGTCATTTAGGTGAGATTGCAAAAAAGTAATGCATAAATGAAGATTTTGATTGGTAGGATGTTAGGAAGCATGATATGGGGGAGAAAAAATAAGGATATATTGAGAATATTCATGAAGCACCTTAATAGGGATGTGAATCCTCAATTAAGGGATATGGAAATTAGGTAGGATTAGGAATCATTAATCAAATTAATAATTCAATATTCTCAATATTCCTCAAAATTAATAATTAGATTTATGAAATTATGAAAATCTCATAAATTGAAATTAGCCAATTAATTAATATATGGAGACTTAGGGAAAAGGGATTGAATAAAGTCTATTTATTTATTCAATTAGGACCTAGGGATAAACTATGGGTTATTCATCCCAAGGGGGAAATTAGTGGATTATTGATCAAATTGAAGGTGTTGATGTTGAATTGAAATGATTTTGATGATATTGATAAGGATTAGGATCAATTCTAAGGGTTCTAGAATAGTTAAGGAAATCATAAGGCATCGATGAGCTTTGACAATGCGCCCGCATAATGATGTTTGGAAATGATTGAAAAGCGCCAATGAAATTTGATGGCATCATAGGATTGAAATAGGAATGGGGAAACATCGATGATCTTGGAAAATGTTCCCGAAGTGATAATGATCAGAAATAGTATTGACAAATGTGGACAACACTATTGAATTGATATTTATAGATTGTTAATGATAACACCGATGAAATTTGACAATGTTATCAAATAGATGATTAAGGGGATATGAAGCATCGATGAACTTGGAAAATGCTCCAAAAATGATGACAAGATTGATCGAATTGAAATAGGGTTTTGATCGGTTTGGAAATTGGGTTAATTGGGCATCGATGGTCTTGGACAATGCCCCAGAATGGTTGGAATGAGTCTAAAAAATTCTGAAAGTAATTAGGAATAGAATAGAATGGGTTTGAATTGATTTAGGAAGGTTTGGAATGGTTTAGGATTGAATAGGATTAGTTTAGGATCAAATAGGATTAGTTTAGGGTTGATCAAAATTGATTAGGAAAATGATCGATTTGATAAAGAGAGTAGAATTGTTAGTAAATAATTAAACAATTTTGCAATATTCAATCATTGACGAAAGACACAATGTCACCATATAATAGAGATCATATGCACAACATAGAGGAATAATTAGGTCGCAAAACAATGTTTTGATTGTGATGCTAAAAATTTAAAAAAAACGTAGACCAGCAGGCTCGAACCATTTTTAGGTGTCTTCAGTAATATATTTGAATTGAATACATCTTAAGCTTCTTGTTTTATTGCGAAGGTTGATGACACTTGGTTATGGCATAAAAGATTTTGTCATGTTAACTTTGATAAAATTGTGAAGGAAATTTTTTGGAAAGTTATCCTTTTGATGATATGAATCACTTTTTGGTTGTCATTTATGGCAACATATCTGGCATATTGATCGATTGATTTGAAGTTAAGTTTTGAGAATTCAGTTCCAAAATTGACTAAGTACAGAAGCATAAATACAGATGTATTTTAGGTATAAAATATTGAGATTGATGATTTATAGTGAGAGAGATTAGAGGAAGATACTATGAGGTATGTATGACCTACATCTAAGATCGATTTGATTTTGGTGACGATTACAGAGAGTTAGAGAGATTTGAAGATAGACGACAGCAGTAGAACAGAGATACAGAGAAGTTGAACTATAGTGATGATTTGGGGAGTATGACATGGACTCCTGGAAAGATAAGTTAGATTATGGTTGTTGATAATATATATTTTTATTATGTAAGAGTGCCAACTATGTATTTAATATTTTCTTTGTTAAATATGTTTTGTATTGAGAGCTGACTATGTAATATTTAGTTAAGAGAGTCGACTTGGTAAAGATAAAGATATATATGAAGAATTTTTGTAGAGTGAATATATGGAAAATGTAAGAGTCATGGATATCTAATACAAATATCAGAGCAGAAGATGATAGAGATCATTACAGAACTATGACTAGAACTATCTAAACATTGAAGATGCTTGTTTTGTTCATTACTGAGAACACTTTGTAATAGAAGTATTATTGTAAGAGATTTAAGCTCAGTTGACCCCTAATAGGGTGTTGTATACCTTTAACAAGGTTGTATTCCTCTAAGAAGGAATTGTACTATGTAACATTCAGCTCCTAACATGGACATTATACTTTAGTGCATGCTTGTGGGTATCATCACCATAATGGTTTTCCCTTAGCCAGGGTTTCCTCGACAACAAATAATAGTGTTATGAGTTATGTGTTATTTTATTATGATATTTTGATTATAGTATGCTTATGGTTTATGTGGAATTGGTTTAAAGTTTATTTTAAGTGTTGTAATACTAATTCACCCCCCTCTAAGTATTACTTAACCGTAATAATTGGTATCATAGATTCTGGCCCTTGGAGAGAAAGCCTAACAGTTGAAGGGAGATCATAATGGATTCAGATAATTTGCAAAAGAACTTTGAAGCTGAACTTGAAGACCTGGATAAAGAAAATGAAGAAAATGGTGAATTGAGATTCAAACTAAGTAGAGTTGAGGGATTCATCAAGAAACTGAAAGACCAACTTGAAATTTCTAGAAATTAGAAAGAAGACCTTATGGCTCACATAAAGGAAGATTTAAATAATGATAATTCAAATTAGATTAAAAAACATGAACAAGAGAATGAAACTTTGAAGCTTGAGGATGAAGAAATGGCTAAAGAGATTCAAGAGGAAAAAAATGCTAAAAACAAGATTGAAGAAGCTTTGAAAAATGCAAATATTTTGATGGAACAAATGAAGAATGAGGCTAACAATTACAACAAAAAGTATCTAGAATTAAATAAATACAATTAGATCATAAAGGGTAAACTTGTTGAGACAAAGGAAAACATTGAGAAACTTCACATGAGCAATGACTTGATCGATAAACAAAGAGACAGACAGAAACCCAAAGGAGATATGACTGGTATTGGCTTCAATGAAGTTGAATGTTAAAATAATCAGGAAGAGAAACAAGATGCGAAGATTAATACAGAAAAACCTACTCTTGGAGAACCTAAAGAGAAGATCAGACCTTTTAGAGGTAGATGTTTTGGTTGTAACAAGTTTGCACACATGAAAAGAGATTGCCGAGCTAATGCCCCTTTTAAAACTTTATCTGGTTATTATTTTAACTGTAATGCATATGGGCACAAGAAATCAGAATGCAAGAAACTCAATCAATCTGGATATAGACAAGATAATAGAGCAGAACCTATAGTGAAACCTACATGTCACAAATGCAATAAAATTAGGCACATTGCAAAGTATTGTAAGCTATAAGTAAATCATGTCATGTCTCGATATTTAGTAATCCTAGTTTTCAGAGATGTTTTAGACTTTATTGACTTTCATTGACTATGTTTGATCTAGATAGAGACTTTAATCGATATTAGAGACTTTAGTATTGTATGTATGGATGGTTAGAAATTTGATTATCATGTTTTATGAATATTATGCTATATTTGTAACTTTTCTTAAGTTCTTACACATCGTAATTAGATGTATTATGAATGGTTGATCATAGAATAAAATGGATTAATGATGTTATTTTTAATTATCAATCATGGATTATAGATTTTGGTACTAACCTGTACTGATAAAAACTTGAGTATTGGAAGTTTTGAATAGATTTTGAAGGAGGGAATGGGGCTTAGGTAGAAGAGGTTAGCACTCTAGTAGTAGTAGGAATGATAGAATCTGGCATTCACACACTCACTTAGATAAATGGTTATGCTTGTTTTAATGAATTTCTAATCCTCTCTTCAAATTTCATTCTAACATGCATGTCTATAAGTGTATTTGTTGGAAATTTGACCGTACTAGTGTATATGAGTTTATTTAGTGTTTTCGTTATGGAAAAAAAGTCATATGAAGTGTTGGAGTCAGCACACATTATCAGAAGATCAGAAATTGGCTAAGTATAGAAGACTGGATAGTTAGCAGAGTACCAGAAGAATAGAGCATCAGTGCACGTGCATATGACTGAGTTAGGGATTGTGCCTTTGAATATAAGCTTTTAAGTATGTATTCATGCTAATTCTAAGAGAGTATGATCATATGTACAATTATGAAGAAGATACATCCAGTTGAAGAGGTACAGCCAGTGAATGCCATAACAGGACAGAGATCATGAAAAGAGCTGACAGAGATTGTTTTGGTACAGAAGTTGCACCTATCCTCAAGACTTGTGACTCTGGATTAGTGATTTTTAGTGATCTCATCATGAGTGGTTAAAGGTGCATGACTTGAATCATCTGGAGAAAGAAGTAAGAGCTAATTCGGTGGAGCAGATTGTGTGAAGAGACGTGTCTATTCAGTTTGAGTAAAGCAATTGTAATTGATATTGCACCGACTTAATGAAGGGTTGTGTGCTTAGTTAAGTGATAAAGATAGATGGTAAAAGGTTTAATAAAGCTGACATGTTTATGTCCCTTGAGGAAGTACTTATAGCAGGTCATTTGTGATCGGAGAAGTTGTGAAAGCCAGAGATAAGAAAAGCAAAGCAGAGTGTTAGAACAGCAAAGCTATATCTGTCATATGTTGATGATATAGATATTGAAGTAGAAGATTTCAGCATGAAGATAATATTTTTATAGTGCTTTACAAGAGGTTAAATCATCAACGCACAAAAGGAACTGATCAAACAAGCAGTGTCACAGTAGCAGTTCACCTTGCAGATACAGTGTGTATCGAAGATCCAAAAGGTTGTAGCTTTCACCATTTGAGAAGTGAGATCTTAGACATTGATTCCTTGCACAGTAAGTCCACCACCACTAACAGGGTTATTATAAAAGACTCCTAACAGGGTCTGACCCTTAACAAGGTCACTGTACTACATACATTGTAAAGACAACTCCTAACAGGGCTAAGGATCTTCTAACAAGGCATAAGAAACTAGTACAAAATGTTTGTGGGTACTAATTCCCACCAGATTTTTCACCTACATTGGGTTTCCCCATAATCATATTTGGTGTTATGAGTTGTGTATGTTTATCTTACTTGCATTGATATTCAGTTCAGTACTTAAGCATTAAAGTTAAGATTCAAGATAATAAGAAAAATTTATAATAGATAGATCACTGATTCACCCCCCCCTCTCAGTGATCCTAATCCTATCAATTGGTATCAGAGCTCTGGTCCTCAAAAAATAAGTTTAACCACTTAAGGAGGTCATGGACAAGGAAGAAATGAAACACCTGAAAAAGAATCTTGAAGCAGCCCTTGAAGAACTTGACACATCTGAAAAGAAAATGAAGATCTTAAACTAAAAGTTAATGGCATGCAAATACTTATCAAGAAACTGAAAAAATAATTAAGGAATTGTTCTTCAAATGATATGGGAGAAGTAGTCAAAAATTTGAATGAATAAAATTCATCTCTGAAGGATCAAATTGAAGAATTAGATGAAAAGCTATGTAACAATCAAGACGCCTATTCTGACCAAGTCAAAGTGAACAAGTAGTTAGATGAAGAACTAAAACAAGAAAACATGGAAATCTTGGAGCTAAGAAACAACAAAGATAAGATGGAATCTGAATTGATTGCAGCAAAGAATCATATTGACAAGTTACACACAAGCAAGGATCTGATAGAATCACAGTTATATGTTCAAAATTTTAAAGGAGATACCAGTGGTATAAGATACAATGAAGCACAAATTCAGATTGATGCCATGCGAGAAAGAATGAAAGCACCAAAGGACACCACAGATACTAAAGAGATTGGAAATCAGAGTAAAGACAATGTTGAACCACCTAGGGATGAATGCAAGCTAGTTGACCGTACTTGTTATGTCTGGAACAAGCATGGACATATTGCAAGGAATTGTAAAGAGGTAAGACCCTTCAATGGTTACTGTTATTCATGCAATAAATTTGGTCATAGAGCTATGAATTGTAAAACAAGTCAAAAGAATGAAAATCAGAATAATCAAAGAAATCAAAATCAACAAAAACAAAGAAGTTATCCTCAGCAAAATGTTAGAAACCCTCAGAATATTGCATGTCAGATATGTAATTACAATGGACATACAGCCAAGCAAGGCAGCATGATGGATAATAACATTAGACCTCCTATCATTTGTCACTCATGTGGAAAAGTTGGACACATCTCTAAGCATTGTGGATCTAGAGCGCAGAGACAGGAAAGCCCTAAAAAGTCAGAAAAATCATTATGGGATGAGGCAGGAGAAACCAAATTTGTGAAAGCTACAAAAGATATGAGCAAGATCTAGATAGAAGTAAAGAAGGATAAAAATGTTAACGGTATAGTAGATGCATCTACTGTGGACACATCTCCTATTTCTGGTTAGATAACCCTCATGGTCATAGGGGGGTCTTAATAGGCTCTAAACCCATACGTGGCTGGTATACTCACCATCTAAGTATGCACCTTGGATTACAATTGTTTGGTGACATTGTGATGCAGTATGCAAGAGAACATGATCTAAATTGTTATCAAAAACAAGAAAAAAAGTTATAGTTGCTTTCTGTGTCTACACAGAAAGTATTAATAGAGGAAATCTACTTTGAAATTAGTTGAAAACTTACTTAGCAATCGAGTAAGCAGTTGGATAATCAAAGGAGCACTTGCAGTCGAGTAGCAAAGTGTCACAATTACATTCTTCAATAGAGATTGATATCAAGAAACTCATTGAAACATCTTGGAAGAGATTTATCAGTATGCTTCAGCGCATGAATTTCATGAAGCGGAGTGGGTCAAAATCTTGTTGAGCAGTGTTCTCTGTGAGAGTAGCAGTATAGCCGTTGGAGTTTTTTTTTTTTTTTGAGCCGACCTGATGTTATCCTTGGAAGTGCATACTTATTATTGATCATCTAAATGTGAATACAACAAAAGAGTGTTCACATAAAAGTAGAATTGATTGAAGATACAATTTGAAATATCATGTGAAGAAGTAGATAAAACTATTATGATAGGTCCACAAGATTCTGCGCCCATGGCCAAGGACATGGAGGATACATTCGTGGTTGATAATGTTGAAGTACCAATGGCAGAAATGGATATTGATCTAGACAATTTTGAAGAAACATTTGTGAGTACTTAAGAGGCTGAGAGTCTTTATATCAGAAAGAAGATATATTGATTTAAGATATCACAGAAAAGGAAGTAGAAAAAGAGAAAACTGAAGTGATGGATAGTTCATCATCATTGTTGTCAAGTTTGACACCAATAACAAACTTAGACTCATGGGGATTAAATAAGTAAGGGGGAGTATATAATCAGAAGGAGTCGTGAAAAATAGATCAGCTATTATAGAAGAGAAGTATATGAAGAAGAGACTCAGTGAATTGGTTAGCAACTTTACACTTGATCTTAGTTCACTCAAGGTTGGTCAAGCATCCTTGAAAGAGTTTGCAGCAAAAGGTAGAGAAGATAATATCAAAAGGGGAGTAAAAGAATGTACAGAATATGGATTCTGTCATATGATCAAGGTCCTAGTATAGACTTGGAGAAGATGGAGAAGCTAAAATATGCATTATGCACCCATCTATAGATTATTGCATTTTGGGAGAAAGAGATCCAGAAGTTGCAGATTGTATATCCAGATGTGTGTGGTGAGTAAGTACATAGAAGTGTTTTTGAGCACCTTTTTCATTAATGTCAAAGGGGGAGTAGAGTATGAATAATATGGAGGCTGGTATATGATAAGAGGGAGATATAAGATAGAGAGTTTTTGTATAAGAATACAAATAGTAACTTCACCATATTCCTTTGTTGCCATTAATGACAAAGGGGGAGATTCTTGGCAAGTTGACTATACTGGTGTATATAACTCTATTTAGTGTTTTCATTAATGCAACAAAGTCATATGAAGCGTTTGAATCAGCACACATTATCAGAAGATCAGAAATTGGCTAAGTACAGAAGACTGGACAGTTAGTTGAGTACAAGAAGAACAGAGCATTAGTGCATGTGCATACGACCGAGTTAGGGAATGTGCCTTTTAAAATAATATTTTAAGTATGTATTCATGCTAACTCTAAGAGAGTATCATCATATGTACAAGTATGAAGAAGATACAGCCAGTTGAAGAGGTACAACCAGTGAATGCCAGAACAGGACAAAGATCATGAAAAGAGCCGACAAAGATTTTTTTCCTACAGAAGTTGCACCTATCCTTAGGACTTGCACCTTTGGATTAGTGATTTTTAGTGATCTCATCATGTGTGGTTAAAGGCACATGACTTGATTCACCTGGAGAAAGAAGTTAGAGCTAATTTGGCAGAGCAGACTGTGTGAAGAGACGCGTCTGTTCAGTTTGAGTAAAGCAGTTGTAATTGATGTTGCACCGAGTTAATGAAGGGTTGTGTGCTTAGTTAAGTGATCAAGATAGATGGTAAAAGGTTTCCTAAATCTGATTTGTTTGTGTCCCTTGAGGAAGTACTTATCGAAGGTCATTTGTGATCGGAGAAGTTACGAAAACCAGAGATAAGAAAAGCAGAGCAGAGTGTTAGAACAACAAAGTTATATCTGTCATATGTTGATGATATAGATATTGAAGTAGAATCTTTTAGAGTGAAGATAAGATTTTTATAGTGCTTTACAAGAGGTTAAAGAATCAACGCACAAAAGGAACTGATCAGATAAGCAGTGTCACAGCAGCAGTTCACCTTGCAGATACAGTGTGTATCAAAGATCTAGAAGGTTGTAGCTTTCGCCATTTGAGCAGTGAGCTCTTGGACAATGAGTCCTTGGAAAGTAATTCCACCACCCCTAAAAGGGTTATTGTAAAAGACTCATAACAGGGTCCGACCCTTAACAAGGTCACTATACTTCATACATTATAAAGACAACTCCTAACAGGGTTAAGGATCTTCTAACAAGGATCATAAGAAACTAGTACAGAATGTTTGTGGGTACTAGTTCCCACTGGGGTTTTCACCTGCATTGGGTTGCCCCGTAATAATATTTAGTGTTATGAGTTGTGTATGTTTATCTTACTTGCATTGATATTCAATTCAATACTTAAGCATTAAAGTTAAGATATAAGATAATAAGAAAAAGTTATAATAGATAGATCATGATTCACGCCCCCCCTCTCAGTGATCCCAATCCTATCAGTATTAACATACTTGGATATGGATATTTGGTGTTTTCATATATGATGTTGTGGTAGGTAGGGATAATTATATAATTTATTGAATAATTGCATTCTAACTTCATTGTGAATTAAATATTGTGAGTATTTTATTAGTCTAAAAGTTAGTCATTTTATGTCAAAAAAAAAAATCATTCATTCAAAAGATCAAATCAACTTCATGCATCTTGTCAAAATCTAAAACCACCATATTTATGCTGGACATAAACAAAATCACGCTGCCCATACTGATTTAAAACAATTCCCATTTATTGAAGGAAGATGAAAAATTAATAGGGGGATGTACGCTGGCAAAGAGTAAAAAAAAAACTACCCCATGCCTAATTAAAACTCATCATGCCCATTTATTGAGGGAAGGCAAGAAATTAATACGGAAGGGCTCGTAGTAGATTAAAATTGAAAAATATCAACAAAATTGGCATGGAGCAAAAAAAAAGAGGGAAAATTACAGAGAGGAGGCAGTGGAAAGTCACGCATTAATCCTCCAACCCTAGCGTCTCCACCAGGTAAGTCACTATTATTTTTTTGAATTGAAATTCTTCAAGAGTTTGAAGGCTGCATCATTGACAATTTAAAGAGTTTCAATAGAACGAGAAAATTAATTCTAATATTTATGTATCTTCTCATCTTTTCTTTCCTGTTTCTTTTTTTTTTTTTTCTAGCTGAGAGATTCTTGGTTGTTTCTGTGGTATGTCATTTTACCTTAGCGTAACTGGTCGCCCATACTGTGTTGAGGCCTCCACTACAATATGCGAGGGCACCCCTTTTTATCTTAAACTGGTTAATGACTGTGAAGTTTGTGCTGAACCTCATCTCTTGGCTATTTCAAAATTTCATTTAAGGAGTAGGCAAGGAGAATTTTCTTTTTATTTAACCCAAATATGCAGAAGCTTCTCTTATATTTTTTTTTTTTATCTTATTCTCTTTGACATAGTTCTTTTGGTGTGTAGCCATCCAAGAGTTTCTCAGTGTTAAAAAAAATAACAAAACATAGAAAGAAAAAAAAGAAAAAAAATTTATTTTCTTTAGCAAATCTTTCAAATGGACAACTCTTTTTTTTTTTGCAGATTTAATAACTGGTGTTTTACACAAGTTTGTGTTTTCATATGGTCTCATAATTTTGGAATTTTATTTTCACAAGGATTCCATATTTAACACTCCCATTTATACTCAATGTACGAAACTCTAACTTTCAACCAAACAATTAAGATTGCCTTACTGGACTTTCATTTGGTTTTATCAGCAAATTTCAGCATCTCTTGAATTAAATTTTTTTTTTGGTGGTGACTATACCATTTCCAATACAAAGCTACTCAGAATTTAACCACTCTTCATTTTTCTTCCTTATCCCATTCTGCAGACAGTGGTAATTTAACCTCTATCTTAAGCGCTCTCTCTCTCTGTCTGAATTTGCTTAAAATGTACATAATACATTTTATTGTGTTAGTTCAATATTTTCTTTCCTTAATGTCTCATGTACACATTTTCACTTAAAACAAATATGTAGTTTTATTCTGATAGCTATCATAATTTTTATTTATTTATTAGCTTTTCCTTTTAAATATTAGTAAGACTATACTAAAACTTCTCTACCCTGAGCAGTTCAGCGTTGTTAAAAAAAATAAACAAACAAAAACAACATCTGAATTTCCTTTCTTATATGATAGCCTTCGTTAAGATTATTTATGCTCAAAAAATGTAAGTCATATTAATTTCTTTTTACCATTGCGTAGTAAATCTATTTTGATAGCCTGACTATTAATAAATTCTTCCATGGAGGAATCGCTTTTATAAGCATCGATTCCTTAACCATACCAAATAAAGTCTAATACTTTACACATAAAGTAACTTTATTTTTGTTTATTTTTAAAAAGTCAATCCTCTTCAAAATTTTAGGATAAGTCATTATAGAAACTTTGGGAAATGCATTATTGGTATGTGGATTTAGAATAATGATATTTTGATTTAGATTTTGTATAAATTATATATATAGTGAATTGCTTATATAAACATTTTAATAGTATTTTGACTAAGAGAGGGAAGAACTTTATTTTTATGAATTTGGTTATTTAATGCTATTTTATGTTTATTTCTTTTGATCTTGAGATTAAATCAAATAAATAATTAAAGATGAAATGTTTTGTGTTATATAAGCAACATTTAGTAACTAATCATAGCTAAATGGGTACTTTGATTTTTAAATGTGAATTAGACAAGGTGACATCATTATGAGGAAGAAATTTGTATCTTAGTGGCAATAAAAAAAAAAGAACCATGGTGTGACTCAATTTATGTTGCATAATAGACAATAGCTTCTTACACATTATTTATTTTCCATTATTACCTATAAGAGAGAGTAGTTCCTTTTTGTGTATTATGGACAGGTGTCAAATATGGAAATAACAGGGAAGGATAGGCATTTGATCTTTATATTTCTAACCTATCTGCCATGGAAACTGGCTTTAAATGCTTTGGCCAAAGCGATTGTTATATTCATTTGATACTAGTGGATGTTATGTTTTATTTCTCCCTGCAATATCACTGTGAGGATACACCATTTTTTTATGGTTATAGTTTATATGATAGTTAGTCACAGTGTTGCACCAGATTCTATCTAACCTATTGGTTCCAATTCGCTAGGTTCTTCGATGCAGGGTCGGGTGCTCAACCTTTAATGTTGAGCCCGGGGGAGCTAACAACTTCGAGGAGCTAACCACTCTATGGTTGGGCGGTAAAAGCACCTAGAATTCATTCCAATTCTCGAGTACAGCAGGAGGAGCGCAATCCAAGGCTAAGGAGATGAAAATGACATAGTATCATAATTTGATTTATATGATGTACAGACCCTTTGATGGTCAATTTGTATTTTTTATTTTGACGAGATGATCTGATTGATGTAATTATTATGTAGTATTATCTCAAGTAGGAGAAAATTATTGTACATCTCATTCTATATGAAATTTTGATTATTATTATTATTATTTTTATGTTGTCCTGTAAAATTGTGGATTTATGTATACGTAGATTTGAGTACCCTTACATTTGGTATCAGAGCCTTAGGTTGTACACTAGGGCCTAGGTCTTTCATATTGCTAAAGGTATGCGTGTTTAATGATGAAGGACCCTTGACTAATCAATATGGCTAATAGGAACACAAATCACACTGGAATAAGTAATGGACACAACAATGAAACAAATGGGAGATTAGATCAGATCCTTGAACTCCTGAATCAACAGGGAGCTCTTTTGAACCAACAGGGGTCTCGTATGGACAATTTGGAATAGGATCTGAGGGGAATCCATGAAGAAGAGCAACGGATGAAGGATCAACATCGTGAGGAGTCAAGAAGGAGAAATGAGGAACAACTAAAGGGAGTAGAGGATCAACGAGCTGAGGCACATGTGAATAGAGGCAGGATAGCAGAAGGACTGAGCAAGACCTCAAAAAGATCACCCTACCTACCTTTGACAGAAAAACAATTGGTGATGTAGCGGAGTCTTGGATAATTGCAATGGAGAAGTACTTTGAGATCCACAATCTTTCTGAGGAGACACGAGCCATGTGGTGTGCCTACCAGCTTATAGGAGAAGTAGCTACCTGGTGGGATAATGAACATGCTGAGAAGAATTTACAACCTAGAGAGGTGACTTGGGAGGTGTTCCTGCAACTTTCTTGAAAACGGTGGCTCCCACAATTATATTATGATACAAAGATGACAGAGTTCCAGAATCTTGGACAAGGGGATTGGACTATAATGGAGTACTATGAGAAATTTTGCCACCTTCTGAAGTATGTTCCTCAATATCAGATGGATGAAATTTTTATGGTACGTAAATTCATATTGGGTTTGAGATTGGAGATTGGTACTGATGTTGACATGCATAACCCAACAACCATAGATCAAGCATATGAAAAGGCTATCAAGCAAGAATAAAAGGTCAAGAAAATGTCAAAATCCAATAACGTACAAGGATATAAAAAGAGAAAATTTTAGAGAAGAGATCAACCTAAGGTGGGGTATCATTAGATAAGGAATCTCAAGAGGAACAATGGTGCACAAGAGAGAGCCCAAGGGCATTCAGGTCAAAATCAAAATAGGAACAAGAACAAAAATCAAAAGTTTAATCAAAATCATAATTGGGGCAACAACAGGAACAACTTTAAGAGGAACATGCAAGATGGAAAATAGGGACCTCCATATGGATGCTATGTATGTGGAGAAGAAAATTATACAAACACTTGTCCCTAGCACTCAAATAGAAGAAATGGTAGGGGATATCAAGGTCAGGCACAACACCAGATACATGCTGTCGTTGACAATCGTCAAGCTGAGTTTCAACTAGCACCTATCCAGATTTTGGGTAAGCTCTTTGGTTACCAAGTCTCTATTTTAATTGATACTGGAGCTACTGAGTGTTTTATAGATCCTAAAATTGCATCAAAATTACCTTTTAGAGCTACTTATATGTCAAAACATTGGTCAGTTCAATATGGAAATCGGGCAGAGCATAGAGTAGAACAATGTTTAACATGCAGTGAGTTGGAACTTTCGAGCTTCTAAACTCAAGTGAACCTTTATGTAGCCCCTCTAGGATCATATGACATAATCCTAGGGATCAATTGGTTGATTGAGCACAAGGCTATAGTAAATTTTCAAGACGAGATTGTTAGTTGCCTAGATGACACAGGCAAACCTGTACAGATCCAAGGAGTAAAGAGGCCAATAGAGTTGAGACAAATCTCAGCCATTAAAATGAAGAAGGCATTTAGGAAAGGGTGTATGATCTATGCAATCCATGTCAAGGAATTTGATGACACCACACCATCATTGGATGATTTCCCAGTTCTCAAGGAGTTTCAAGATGTGTTTCCAGAGGATCTACCAAAATTGCCTCCCAAGAGGGAGTTTGACTTTTCTATAGATTTGCTTTTGGGAACTGAGCCTCAATCTAAGGCTCCATATAGGATGACCCCTACTAAACTATATGAGTTGAAGATGCAATTGCGAGAATTGCTTGACAAGGGGTTTGTCAAACCTAGTGTATCACCATGGGGAGCACCTGTCATTTTTGCAAAGAAGAAGGATGGCACCTTGCGGTTGTGTATTGATTATAGGATGTTGAACAAGGTGACTATCAAGAATAGATATCCTCTCCCATGAATTGATGAATTGTTTGATCAGATGAAGGGAGCTATAGTTTTCTCCAAGATTGATTTAAGATCTGGGTAGCACCAACTTAGAATTAAGGAAGATGATATACTAAAGACTGCGTTTAGAACCTGGTATGGGCATTATGAGTTTGTTGTGTTGCCATTTAGATTGACAAATGCACCTACAAAATTTATGCATTTGATGAATAGTGTCTTTAGAGATTGCCTTGATGATTTTGTTTTGATATTCATAGATGATATTTTGATATATTCTAAGTCATTGGAGGAGCATGAAAAACATATGAGGATAGTATTGCAGTGCTTGATAGAACATAAGTTATATGGAAAATTGTCCAAGTGTACCTTTTACCAAAAGAAAGTTCACTACTTGGGTCATATCATATTAGTAGAGGGAGTTGCAATTGACCCTGATAAAATCAAGGCTATAGTAGAATGGCTTGCTCCCAAGAATGTCAAAGAGGTCCAAAGTTTCATGGGACTTCCTGGTTACTATAGGAAGTTTGTGGAAGGATTCTCCAAAATTGTTGCACCCATCACTTCTCTGTAGAGGAAAGGGAAGAAATTTGAGTGGATAGAAAAATGTGAGTAGGCTTTTCAGCTTCTTAATGAGAAGCTCACTTCATCTCCTATCGTGATTATCCCAGATCCCAATGGAAAATTCACATTTATCACAAATGCGTCAGGTGAAGGAGTTGGAGGAGTGCTAATGCAAAAAGGGAAAGTAGTGGCATATGAGTCTAGGAAATTGAAACAACATGAACTCAACTATGAACCACATGATTTGGTGCTAGCTGCCATAGTGCATGCATTACAAATGTGGAGACACTATTTGTTAGGTAAGCCCTTTGAGTTGAAGACTGATCATTTGGGAGTCAAGTATATTTTTACACAACCAAATCTCAATGCTCGTCAAAGGCGATGGCTCGAGTTCCTTAGTGAATATGATTTTGGGATTGAGTATATAAAGGGAAAGGAAAATAGGGTGACCAATGCCATTAGTAGGAGAAGACATATATCATTTATATCTACCACTAGGACTAACTTGAGACAACGAGTGTTGCAAAACCTTCAGGGTGATGGTCATTATGATTTAGTCAAATTAACATTAGAAAAAGATCCATCTAACTATCGCTTTGATGGATACACTTTTGATCAACATGGAATATTGCGATATAAGAGTAGAATGTATGTACCAGACCAAGATGGGTTGAGAAAGTTTATCCTAGATGAGATGCATACTACGCCTTATTCAGCGCATCTTGGTATGAATAAGATGGTAGCTGATATAAGACCATTATACTTTTGGCTAGGACTTAAAAAAGATGTTACTACATATGTGGCTCAATGATGTGAGCAAGTCAAGTCTGAGCATATTCACCCTGTAGGGTTGTTATATCCACATGATGTGCTAGAATATAAGTGGCAAGTTATTAGCATGGATTTTATCTAGGGATTGCCCATGACTAGAAATAGACATGATGTCATCTTAGTAGTTGTTGATAAACTAACTAAAGTAGCACATTTCATACTAGGAAACATTAGAGATGGATCATTAGCCTTGGCAAAGAAATTTGTCCAAGAGATTTTTAGATTGCATGGTGTTCCCGAGACAATTATCTCTGATAGAGACCCAAGAATGATGTCAAGATTTTGGACAACATTGAATGCTGCATTGGGAACAAAATTAAACTTTAGTACGCTTATCACCCACAGACAGATGGACAGACTGAGTGAGTGAATCAGGTGGTAGAGGATTTTCTTAGGATGTATTGTATGGATCAACAGTACAAGTGGGAAGAATATCTTCCCTTGGTAGAGTTTGCATATAATAATTGCCATCATGCATCATTAGGAATGGCGCCATTTGAAAAAATCTATGGGAGGAAGTGTTATACTCCCATCAGTTGGGATAGAGTGCAAGACAGAGTGGTTATTGGTCTAGATATGCTAAAAGAGATGGAAGAGAAAATGAAATTAATCAAGGGTAGATTGAAGGAAGCAATAGACAGACAAAAGAGTTATGCAGATAAGAATATGACCTTCAGGCAGTTTTTGGTAGGGGACAAGGTTTTCTTGAGAGTCAAGCCTCACAAGAGTTCTATTTCATTTGGAAAGTCTTCAAAGCTTGCACCTAAATATTTGGGGACATTTGACGTGCTTGAAGTGATCAACCCAGTTGCTTATAGACTAGCTCTACCACCAGCTCTCACCCACATCCATAATGTTTTTCATGTGTCTTTACTTAAGCCTTATCATCTAGATGCATATCATATTCTTGATTGGCATGCTTTACAGGTTCAGGATCTAGGGGTGGTGCTAGTGGATCCCACTCAAGTTATTGACAAGTGCACCATCAAGTTGCGTAACAGGGACATAATGTAGTATAAGGTCCAGTGGGATGAGTATTCATTAGATAGTGCCACGTGGGAAAATGTTGAGGACATAGAGTGTTCTTTTACTCATTTGATTTCGTAGACACTTTCATATTTTTATTTTACTCATTTGATTTCGTAGACACTTTCATATTTTTAGACTATGATGTGTGTTTGCTTATAATAAGACATCAGGACGATGTCTCTTCCTAGTGGGGAAGGATGTCATGTCTCGATATTTAGTGGCCTAGATTTTAGAGATGTTTTAGACTTTATTGAATTTCGTTGACTATGTTTGATCTAGATAGAGACTTTAATCAATATTAGAGACTTTAGTATTGTATGTATGGATGGTTAGATATTTTATTATCATGTTTTATGAATATTATGCTATATTTGTAACTTTTCTTAAGTTCTTACACATCGTAATTAGATGTATTATGAATGGTTGATCATAGAATAAAATGGATTAATGATGTTATTTTTAATTATCAATCATGGATTATGGATTTTGGTACTAACCCGTACTGATAAAAAGTTGAGTGTTGGAAGTTTTGAACAGATTTTGAAGGAGGGAACGGGGCCCAGTTAGAAGAGGTTATCACTCTAGTAGTGGTAGGAATGATAGAATCTGGAATTCACTCACTCACTTAGATAAATGGTTATGCTTGTTTTAATGAATTACTAATTCTCTCATCAAATTTCATTCTAACATGCATGTGTATAAGTGTATTTGTTGGAAAGTGTACTATAATGGTGTATATGAATCTATTTAGTGTTTTCATTATGGCAACAAAGTCATATGAAGTTTTGGAGTCAGCACACATTATCATAAGATCAAAAATTGGCTAAGTACAGAAGACTAGACAATTAGCAGAGTACCAGAAGAACAAAGCATCAGTGCACGTGCATACGATCGATTTAGGGCATGTTCCTTTGAAGATAAGATTGTAATTATGTATTCATGATAACTCTAAGAGAGTATGATCAGATGTGTAAGTATGAAGAAGATACAGCCAGTTGAAGAGTTACAGCCAATGAATGCCAAAACAGGACAAAGATCATGAAAAGAGCCGACAGATATTGTTTTGGTAAAGAAGTTGATCCTATCCTTAGGACTTGAGCCTTTGGATTAGTTATTTTTAGTGATCTCATCATGTGTGGTTAAAGGCGCATGACTTTATTCATCCGGAGAAAGAAGTTAGAGCAAATTTGGTAGAGCGGACTATGTGAAGAGACGTGTCTGTTTAGTTTGAGTAAAGCAGTTGTAATTGATGTTGCACCGACTTAATGAAAGGTTGCGTGATTAGTTAAGTGATAAAGATAGATGGTAAAAGGTTTCGTAAAGATAACATGTTTGTGTCCCTTGAGAAAGTATTTATAGAAGGTCATTTGTGACCAGAGAAGTTGCAAAAGCCAGATATAAGAAAAGTAGAGCAGAGTGTTAGAACAGCAAAGCTATATCTATCATATGTTGATGATATAGATATTGAAGTAGAAGATTTCAAAGTGAAGATAAGATTTTTATAGTTCTTTACAAGAGGTTAAAGCATCAATGCACAAAAGGAACTGATCAGACAAGCAGTTTCATAGCAGCAATTCACCTTCCAAATACAGTGTGTATCAAAGATCCAGAAGGTTGTAGCTTTCACCATTTGAGCAGTGAGCTCTTGGATAGTGATTCCTTGCATAGTAAGTCCACCAACCCTAATAGGGTTATTGTAAAAGAATCCTAACAGGGTCTAAGCCTTAACAAGGTCACTGTACTTCATACATTGTAAAGAAAACTCATAACAACGTTAAGGATCTTCTAACAAGGATCATAAGAAACTAGTACAGAATGTTTGTGGGGACTAATTCCCACTAGGGTTTTCACCTGCATTGGGTATCCCCGTAAACATATTTGGTGTTATGAGTTGTGTATGTTTATCTTACTTTCATTGATATTGAGTTCAGTACTTAAGCATTAAAGTTAAGATTCAAGATAATAAGAAAAAGTTATAATAGATAGATCACTGATTCACCCCCCCCCCCCCCCCCCCCCCCC
>MU224010.1:1653219-1664382 GCA_018584345.1 Thuja plicata
GGGATCTAAACCCTGGGTCAAGGTCGACATAGACCTAAAATTTTGACCTTGACCCTAAAGCCCAGAATCATCAGTCTGCCATTCAAAATGTAGAAATCAGGCGAAACAGGAGTGGAAAGAGGAACAAATCAAGGAGGAAGCCATGCCAAAGTTAGGAACCCATTGAAGGTTCTTTCCATGAACCCAAACCACTTACTCAGAAGGCTAAACATGTCTATAATGGAAGTGCTTCCATTTTCCAACTATACAATGGTTATAGTTTATATGATAGTTAGTCACAATGTTGCACCAGATTCTATCCGACCTATCGGTTCCAGTTTGCTAGGTTCTTCAATGCAGGGTCGGGTGCTCAACCTTTAATGTTGAGCCTGGGGGAGCTAAAAACTCCAAGGAGATAACCACGCTATGGTTGGGCGGTAAAAGTGCCTGGACCTCATTTCTGTTCTTGAGTACAGTAGGAGGAGCGCAGTCCAAGGCTAA
This sequence comes from Thuja plicata, assembly GCA_018584345.1. NCBI lineage: Eukaryota > Viridiplantae > Streptophyta > Pinopsida > Cupressales > Cupressaceae > Thuja > Thuja plicata. The sequence goes on from MU224010.1 coordinate 1,653,700, forward strand.
GGAGACAAAAATGAAATAGTATCATAATTTGATTTATACGATGTACTGACCCTTTGATGGTCAATTTGTATTTTTTATTTTGACAAGATGATCTAATTGATGTAATTATTATGTAGTATTATCTCAAGTAGGAGAAAATTATTGTACATCTCATTCTATATGAAATTTTGATTATTATTATTATTATTATGTTATACTGTGAAATTGTAGCATACTGTGAAATTGTACATCTCATTCTATATGAAATTTTGATTATTATTATTACTATTATTATTATTATTATTATTATTATTATGTTATACTGTGTATTTGAGTACCCTTACATTTGGTATCAGAGCCTTAGGTTGTACACTATGGCCTAGGTCTTTCATATCACTAAAGGTATGTGTGTTTAATAATGAAGGACCCTTGAGTAATCAATATGGATACTATTAATACAAATCGCATTGGGACAAGTAATGGACCCAACAATGAAACAAATGGGAGATTAGATCAGATCCTTGAACTCCTAAATCAACAGGGAGCTCTTTTGAACCAACAGGGGGCTCGGATGGATAATTTGGAACAGGATCAGAGGGGAATCTGTGAACAAGAGAAACGAATAGAGGATCAACGTCGTGAGGATTCAAGAAGGAGAAATGAGGAACAACTAAAGAGAGCAGAGGATCAACGAGCTGAGGCACATGTGAATAGAGGAAAGATAGTAGAAGAACTGAGCAAAGACCTCAAAAAGATCACCCTACCTAGCTTTGACAGAAAAAAAATTGGTGACGCAGCGGAGTCTTAGATAATTGCAATGGAGAAGTAATTTGAGATCCACAATCTTTCTGAGGAGACATGAGCCATGTGGGGTGCCTACCAGCTTATAGGTGAAGCAACTACCTATTGGGACAATGAACGTGCTGAGAAGAATTTACAACCTAGAGAGGTGACTTGGGAGGTGTTCCTACAAATTTCTCAAAAATGGTGGCTCCCACAATTATATTTTGATACAAAGATGACAGAGTTCAAAAATCTCAGAGAAGGGGATTGGACTGTAATGGAGTACTATGAGAATTTTTGCCACCTTCTGAAGTATGTTCCTCAATATCAGATGAATGAACGTTTTACGGTATGTAAATTCATATTGGGTTTGAGATTGGAGATTGGTACTGATGTTGACATGCATAACCCAAAAACCATAGATCAAGCATATGAAAAGGCTATCAAGCAAGAATAAAAGGTCAAGAAAATGTCAAAATCCAATAATGTACAAGGATATAAAAAGAGAAAATTTTAGAGAAGAGATCAACCTAAGGGGGGTATCATCAAATAAGGAATCTCAAGAGGAACAATGGTGCATAGGAGAGAGCCCAAGGGAATTCAGGTGGAAATCAAAACATGAACAAGAACAACAATCAAGATTTTAATCAAAATCATAATTGGGGAAACAACAAGAACAATTTTAAGAGGAACATGCAAGATGGAAAACAGAGACCTCCATATGGATGCTATGTATGTGGAGGAGAAAATTATGCAAATACTTGTCCCCAATGCTCAAATAGAAGAAATGGTAGGGGACATCAAGGTCAGGCACAACACCAGATACATGCCACCGTTGACAATCATCAAGCTGAGTTTCAAGTAGCACCTATCCAGATTTTGGGTAAGATCTTTGGTTACCAAGTCTCTATTTTAATTGATACTATAGCTACTAAGTGTTTTATAGATCCTAAAATTGCATCAAAATTACCTATTAGAGCTGGTTATATGTCAAAACCTTGGTCAGTTCAGTATGGAAATCGGGTAGAGCATAGGGTAGAACAATGTTTAACATGTAGTGAGTTGGAACTTCTGAGCTTCCAAACTCAAGTGAACCTTTATGTAGCCCCTCTAGGATCAAATGATATAATCCTAGGGATCAATTGGTTGATTGAGCATAAGGCTATAGTAAATTATCAAGATGAGATTGTTAGTTATCTAGATGACACAGGGAAACTTGTACAGATCCAAGGAGAAAAGAGGCCAATAGAGTTGAGACAAATCTCGGCCATGCAAATGAAGAAGGCATTTAGGAAAGGGTGTATGATCTATGCAATCCATGTCAAGGACTTTGATGACACCACACCATCATTGGATGATTTCCCTATTCTCAAGGAGTTTCAAGATGTGTTTCCAGAGGATCTACCAGAATTGCCTCCCAAGAGGGAGTTTGACTTTTCTATAGATTTGCTTTTGGGAACTGAGCCTCAATCTAAGGCTCAATATAGGATGCCCACTACTGAACTATATGAGTTGAAGATGCAATTGCAAGAATTTCTTGACAAGGGGTTTATCAAACCTAGTGTATCACCATGGGGAGCACCTATCATTTTGTCAAGAAGGATGGCACCTTGTGGTTGTGTATTAATTATAGTATGTTGAACAAGGTGACTATCAAGAATAGATATCCTCTCCCACAAATTGATGAATTATTTGATCAGATGAAGGCAGCTACAATTTTGTCCAAGATTGATTTAAGATCTGGGTACCACCAACTAAGAATTAAGGAAGACGATATACCGAAGACTGCATTTAGAACCCGGTATCAAAATTATGAGTTTGTTGTGTTGCCATTTGGATTGACAAATACACTTGCAACATTTATGCATTTGATGAATAGTGTCTTCAGAGATTGACTTGATGATTTTGTTTTGATATTCATAGATGATATTTTGATATATTCTAAGTCATTGGAGGAGCATGAAAAACATCTAAGGATATTATTGCAGCACTTGAGAGAACATAAGTTATATGGAAAATTGTCCAAGTGTACCTTTTACCAAAAGAAAGTGCACTACTTGGGTCATATCATATCAACAGAGGGAGTTGCAGTTGACCCTGATAAAATCAAGGCTATAGAGAATGGCCTGCTCCCAAGAATGTCAAAGAGGTCCAAAGTTTCATGGGACTTGCTGGTTACTATAGGAAGTTTGTGGAAGGATTATCCAAAATTGTTGCACCCATCACTTCTCTACAGAGGAGAAGGAAGCAATTTGAGTGGACAAAAAAATGTGAGCAGGCTTTTCAGCTTCTTAAAGAGAATCTCACTTCATCTCCTATCTTGATTATCCCAGATCCCAATGGACAATTCATAGTTTTCATAGATGCATCAGGTGAAGGAGTTGGAGAAGTGCTAATGCAAAATGGGCAAGTAGTGGGGTCTGTGTAGGATCATGGTATGCCAAAAAGTGGTGATATGAAAAAAATGTGTTTTTCACTTCTCCAAAAGCGCACCCAAAAATTTGTTGACTTTGAGTAGGCTTGGGTGTCAGTACACTTGGACAAGGCAAAATCCAAAGCTAAAGCATTATCGTATGTTTGATAATATCAGATATCTGATATCCGATATCCATCAGTAGCAATATATTATTTCCCGTGGCTGCATTCAACATTTTCATTGTGAAAACTTTGAAGCAGTGATACCGAGCCAACAAAATCATATATCAGATAGGTATCTAATATCAGATTTCCTCCAGTACACCAGGTAAGTAAAACATAGTTGTTTTGTTATTGTTTTTTGTTTTTGCATTGAAATTTATGTATTATTTTGTAAAATTTATTATAAACTAGAGTTGAAATTGATATTGTTTATTCTATATTGTTTTTGAATTAGACATGGATTCAGACCAATCCGAAAACCCTCCCTCTTAGTCCACGAACAATCTAGAACCGCATCAAAACAATCCCCTTCCATCAGAAGACCAATCATTCTCAAACCCTCGACCAATACAGGATCTCATAGGAGATAATCTAAATTAGCTTAGAGGATACCATAACACATATGCAAATATCCCCACCTTGCATCCCATGTTTTCCACGCTGACCTCCATTATTGAGAGCATGGAGAAAGTCACATAAAAACACAATGCTGCAGTTCTTTGGTGTAAATTCATGCATGCCCAATTTGATGATGGGCTTGACTATGATCAAGTTTTTGATCTAAACATAACAAAACATGACATATGTAACATTTTTGTTGATCCCAAAACCGGTTTAAAAGTGGACCCCAAAAAAACCAAGTTTTCAATTAAATGGTGTATAAATGTGGCAATACGTAACAAATTTTGGGATCGCTGGTGGATGGTTTTTGATAGACCACTCCACAGCAATTTGGATGTCCCATTGTATTTTATACAGAAATTGTATGCTGAATTTGTGCTCGGTCACAAAGTCAATTACTATAGCATGAGACAAAACTAGGGCATGGACTTAGGTGCTCCCTAGGATAGACCAGGGGCACATCAGGTGAAATCCTGCACATATGTCCCCCCTCTCGATATTTCACCACCTCCCACAGTGCAGCATCCTGACATTATTGCTGAGGCCGACTCACAGACTATTCAAGCCATTCACTATTTGAGTGATCTACTCGTTAGGTAGAGTGCGGCATTGTTGCCTCCTCATACTGATGCTTCTGGCCCTTCCACATCCTCCATGAGCTCAAATGTTTGTGTGCCTCATACTTGCGTTATGTGCAAGAATATGTGTTTGGGTCCCCTGAATGATAGTGATGCATATAACTATGTGTTTGAGGTGGACGATACTACAAGCACTAGAACACCCCATGGAGATGTGCATCAAGGGCATATAGAACCATGGACTCCTACTGTTATGGCAAGAGTAAACAGTTAAATTGTTACATTATACATTTAATTGTAAAAATTCATATTTTTAATAGAATTTTCTTATAATGATTGCCCATTATGTTTTTTTATGTGTTTCATTTATGTCCAGTTGATGATAGAGGAGGAGATGACATAGGTGGAGGGATCGATGCTTTCAGCCATTTCATTTGGCCTTGACACTTCCACAGTACATATATTTTAATGTACTCATTGGTTTCCTTTTATTATAATATTGTATTCATGTATTTTCTAATTTTTATGATCATCTTATTACATACTGATGCAGGTTTCACTAGTTGCCACTAGGGGGCAATGTGAGGGGGTTCAGGAATCTTATGTTGAAAAGGGGAAGGTAATTAAGTATTTTAGATTGATTAAGCATACATGTATACTTGTCACTTGTGCGTACTCATTTTTAATTACATGTTCTATTTGACAGAGGGTGGTGTCTGATGATGTCGTGAGACCATTTCGCCATGATAGAGCCACGAACATCTCAATTTGAAGTGATAGCCCCACAGTGTGTATATTTCTAAATGTATTTGTGTGTAGTTTACTATCAAGTATATATTTAATATGATCAAGTCATGATTGTGTGAAACTTATCTATTTGAATTTTGTAGGTCACCCCTAGTTTGAGGGAGGTACCACACCAAGGGTTTGTATCACTGATGACCCAACTGACATTACCTAAAGAAATTTCACACAGGTAAGTTTTAATGTTAATTCAGTTATATTTAAAACATTTATTTGCCACCAAATATTTAACATTAAATAGTATAAGTCGTACATCAATCTCATATTCGGAAACATATATACAGGTCAGAGTCGACATTGGTGGCATTGTCCCTTCGCTACCAATGACATATATTAGGTCTCTTGACCGCCTGAGGAGACTTAGAGGCGAGGTACATGAGAGTTATTTATTATTGTTGACTATGATTTTAGATTTTTATTTATTATTTATAGAAACCATATAAATTAAGTAATCTAACTTGGGGGTTCATTTTTGTGTTTGAATGCAGGATCCATCAGAGCCAAAGAGTAGTTTGAAGAGACTTCACTTTGATCATCCACCAGTAGAATAGGATGTCCTAGAAACATTTGTAGTTGAATTTCTTATGTTGAGATGCCATAGGGCACATTTTGAGATGGCGTATGCCATATTGTATCTAGATATGAACTGATTTTGTAAATTTTTGGAGATGGCATGTGCCACATTTTGTCTGATTATTTTATCTTTTTCATGTTGACTATGTATGTATCATTTCCATATTATATCTTTGAAATGTGTTGTATGTGTGTATTATTTTTATATTATGTCTTTTTCATGCATTGTCTTTATGTATGTTCATTTTTATATTATATCTTTTCCATGTGTTGTATGTATGTATTATTTTCATACTACATCTTCATTCTCCATTAGCCATCTGGTGCACTATACTTTTGAGAGCACCAAAATGTTGATTTCAAGATTCATGGTAGATAGGAGTGCAATTAATTAATGTTTTGTGAAATGCATTATGTTATTTAACATTTATTTTACATGTGTTTATTTGAAAGACTCCATTATTGTGATGTTGGGATAACTAAACCTCTGATTTGGTTTTCAATCTCCTTCATTCATATAATAGGCATGCCCACTGAGACAACCTTTTATCCTTTATAGATCTGGTTTTCATTTGATTAATGTTATTATTTTCATGTTACAACATGTTTGAATAGATCTAAAAGTACTTTTCATGCTTTGTTTATAATCCTTGCAATCAATGTAATGCGCTAATTCATTCTTCTTCATACTCCTACCATTCAATAATGCTCCAAACTCCATGTTATGCATCATTCATTCAATAGGCATCAATGTCACATTTTGCACAAACTAAGATCCAATCACCAAATGGAATCAACTTTCAACTGAGCAACAATGTCACTTTTTGCACCAACCAAGATCTGGTCGCCAAATGGAATCAGAGTGGAATCTCCCAGAACCGAGCCACATGCTTGTAGGCCTTCCCAAGATGATCCTTGTGCACTTCAAGGATCTTTGATATCTGTCACGAGGTCTGAGATATGGATCTCCAAAAATCACTGCCAAAGTTGGCTTAGTGCACCTTGGGAACACTTCGGTCTGACATGCGCCATAACGTTCTTGGCACTACGCGAGTGAAGAAAGGTCTTCCCTAGCATTTACCTAGCCAACTGGATCCGATGGAGCTGACAGTTTTGTCCCACGACAAACGGTTTGAAAGATGCACCATTAAGCAACTTTGAATTGAGCAACAATGTCACTTTTTGCACCAATCGAGATTTGATCACCAAATGGAATCAGAGTGGAATCTCCCAAAACCAAGCAACCAACTTGTAGGCCTTCCCAAGATGGTCCTTGTGCACTTTATGTATCTTTGATATCTATCACGAGGTGCGAGATATGGATCTCCAAAAATCACTACCAAATTTGGCTTAGTGCACCTTGGGAACACTTCGGTCTGACATGCGTCAGAATGTTCTTGGTGCTAAATAAGAAAAAAAAGTCTCCCCTAGTGTTTACCTTTCCAACTAGATCTAATGGAGTTGACAGTTTGGTCCCACGATGAATGGTTTGAAAGATGCACCATTGAGCAACTTTCAACTAAGCAACAATGTCACTTTTTGCACCAACTGAGATCCGGTCACCAAATGGAATCAAAGAGGAATCTACTAGAACTACACCATGTGCTTGTAGGCCTTCCCAAGATGGTTCTTTTGTACTTCATGGATCTTTGATATCTGTCACGAGGTCTAAGATATGGATCTCCAAAAATTGCTGCCGAATTTGGCTTAGTGCACCTTGGGAACACTTTGGTCTGACATGCATCAGAATGTTCTTAGTGCTACGCAAGAGAAGAAAGGTCTCCCCTAGCATTTACCTGGCCAACTAGAGCTGATGGAGCTGACAGTTTGGTCCCACGACAAACGGTTTGAAAGATGCACCATTGAGAAACTTTCAATTGATCAATAATGTCACTTTTTGCACCAACCGAGATTCAGTCTCCAAATGGAATTAGAGTGGAATCTCCCAGAACTGAGCCATGTGCTTGTAGGCCTTCCCAATATGGTCCTTGTGCACTTCACAGATCTTTGATATCTATCACGAGGTCCGAGATATGGCTCTCAAAAAATCGCTGCCAAATTTGGCTTAGTGCACCTTGGGAACACTTCAGTCTAACATGCACCAGAACATTCTTGGTGCTACGCAAGAAAAGAAAGGTCTCCCCTAGAATTTACCCAGCCAACTGGAGCCGATGGAGCTTATGGTTTGGTCCCACGATGAACGGTTTGAAAGATGCACCATTGAGAAACTTTCAACTGAGCAACAATGTCACTTTTTGCACTAACCGAGATCCGATCGTCAAATGGAATCAGAGTGGAATCTCTTAGAACTAAGCCACATGCTTGTAGGGCTTCCCAAGATGGTCCTTATGCACTTCACAGATCTTTGATATCTGTTATGAGGTCCGAGATATGGATCTCCAAATATCACTGCCAAATTTGGCTTAGTGCACCTTGGGAACACTTCGGTCTGACATGCACTGGAACATTCTTGGTGCTACGTGAGAAAAGAAAGGTCTCTCATAGAATTTACCCAGCCAATTGGAGCTGATGGTTTGGTCCCACGACGAACAGTTTGAAAGATGCACCATTGAGCAACTTTCAATTGAGCAACAATGTCACTTTTTGCACCAACTGAGGTCCAGTTGCCAAATGGAATTGGAGTGGAATCTCCCAAAACCAAGCCACATGCTTTTAGACCTTCCCAATATCTTTTTTTACTTCATAGATCTTTGATATCTATCATGAGGTCCGAGATATGGATCTCCAAAAATCGCTGCCAAATTTGGCTTAGTGCACCCTGGGAACACTTCAGTTTGACATGCGCCAGAATGTTCTTGGTGCTACGTGAGGAAAGAAAGGTATCTCCTAGAATTTACCCATCCAACTGGATTCGATGGAGCTGACGGTTTGGTCCCACGATGAACGGTTTGAAAGATGCACCATTGAGCAACTTTCAACTGAGCAATAATGTCACTTTTTGCACCAACCGAGATCCGATCACCAAATGGAATCAGAGTGGAATCTCCCAGAACTGAGCCACATTCTTGTAGGCCTTCCCAAAATGGTCCTTGTGCACTTCACAGATATTTGATATCTATCACGAGGTCTGAGATATGGATCTCCAAAAATTGCTGCCAAACTTGGCTTAGTGCACCTTTGGAACACTTCGATCCGACATGTGCCGAAACATTCTTGGTGCTATGCGAGTGAAGAAACATCTCCCCTAGAATTTACCTAGCCAACTAGAGCCAATGGAGCTGATGGTTTGGTCCCATGATGAACGGTTCTTTATGCTCTTGAATTCTTAGTGGTATGTGACTGGCATAGAAGCATAGACTAGATGCTTGATTCCCCATAACTTTTGATGGGTATTGTTTCAAGAACCAAAAATTGATAAATGATATTCTCTCATGTGCTCCAAGATATCCAAAGTGTTATATTGATCAAGTTCAAGGTTTGATAGGTACTTCCTTCATTAAGTACCCCAATTACCCCTTCCAAGCCAAAGTGAGGGTTCCTAAGTTAGAGGAGTTGTCCAATGTTTCAAGACTTGTCCTTTTGGGAAAAGTGCTGCCCCAACTAGTACTCTTTGATCATAAAATTAATTTCCAAGACCTTTGGGATATTTTGAAGTAAAACTAAAAAAGGTGTTCTATATACGGATAAACTTTTCATGTAATTCTGTGACTTTTTGTAATTGTACGGTTGCATAATTTACAACTTTGAAAACATTCAAAAAAGCATTATAATTTATTGTACAAGAATTTATAAAACATCTTATCTAACACATTTGAAATAAAGCCTTGACAATTTTTTGTAAATATTTGCTTTCTTGCATGTATTTCATCATTATACAAGTTTGATTATATCAATGTTATCAAAAGTCTGAGATATAGAATTTCAAAATCTTCGATACAGAACTATATATATCAAAATTTTAAGTGTCAATTCTACTCCTAAAGTGCATAAGTTTAACACATGGTACTCAATGACATCTACATTCCAATCCCTTCATTCAGAAGGCACAAGAAAAAAAATAAGTTTATAGATCAAGCCAAAAATATTAAGAATGTATAAGTAACTAAACGAACCAAAGAACATGACTAGCCAATGCATAGTGAATTTTACTATCATAAAAGATCTGGGCTAATTAAATGCACACCTCAATCTCCTATGTCTATCATATATGTATCCAACTGCACTTACAATCCACATACAAAACCAAGTTTATTGGTCAAGTTCAAAGTAGAAAACTACAATCAACATGTATTGAATGTAACCGTAATCAACATGGAAAGCCTTACCGTGAGTTCCACTTACCTACTCAAGTGTTCCTGAAGGGTCATCTCTCTTCTTGAGGGTATTCAATATTGCTTCATGATCAGCAGTAATAATAGTCCAAAGTTCCTTTCTCTTTGGTTTTCCTTGATGTTTCAGCAACTTAACATTGGCTGCTATAACAAGGTGTGAATACATGAGAATGGTTTTGTGCTTCTCGTAGTCTTCAAATGCAGGAATACCATTATTTCTAATCATGTATGTGAGAAACCATGTTCCCATGACAACATGTGATCCTATTGGATATGTAAACATATCATCATCTATCGTCAGTTGTGCAAGTTTTTGATTTCCTCGTACACAATGTGCTAACCAATAATCTGATCTCTCATCATTTCCCTGTGGTGCAACCAATGCAAAAACATATTCTGGCTGTAGAAGATCTAAAAAATGGTCATAGTCAAGTGAACAATCAATGTCATCATTTATTATAGAGAGTGTCACATATAAAGGAGTTAAAATGGGTTAAAAAGGGTCATGGGGTCTTCCTAGGGGTCCTAGTATGCCTTATCACGTACTAGGACCTCTAGGAAGACCCCATGACCCCTTTCGACCCATTTGAATGCTCAAGTGTGCCCCAAGGGGTCATACGACCCCTTGGGGCACA
>MU224010.1:1664482-1675739 GCA_018584345.1 Thuja plicata
GAAGACACCATGACCCCTTTCAATATATTTGAATACTCAAGTGTGTCCCATGGGGTCCTATGACACAAGTGAATGGGTCGTAAGGGGTCTTAGGACACATTATAACAATCAAGTGTGTCGTATGGGGTCGTAGGACCACTTTCAACACACTTGAGCATTCTAATGTGTGGAAAGGGGTCATGGGGGCACACTTGAGCATTCCAATGTGTTCTACGACCCCTTGGGACACACTTGACCTTTAGGAATGTTAAAACTAGGGAAAAATGAAAATAAAATTCATGAGAATGAGAGAATGCACTTGAAATTCTAAACCATCAGAATTAGAGAGCGTGACATCTAGATTAGGCAATGCTTCACCTGAGATTTTCCAAAGAAACCCAATCTCCTTTTCTACACTCACTTTGTTTCATTCCTCTGCACACAAGATTGCAATCTCTTTTTGCATTCTTTGAATTGTTCCCAATTGTTGTCTCAGGGCTTGGATAATTTGACCCAGTTGACTTTCCCCCTCTTCTCGCAATAATCTCATCTCTTCTCGCAGATTTTTAGTAATTCCAAATTGTTTCTCACCCTCTTCCCTAAGTATTTCATTTTCTTCCTTCACCCCGTGATTTTTGTATAAAAGACATGGACATGGTAATCTTCACAGAATTTAGGAGGCATAAATTGGTAACAATTGGAGTAGTAGGAGTAGGACGCCTTGGGACACTTGATTGTTCCAATTTTTCAAAAGGGGTCATGGGGACTTCCTAGGGGTCCTAATGCATGATAAAGCATACTAGGACCCCTAGGAAGTCCCCATGACCCCTTTCAACTTATTAGAACACTCAAGTGTGTCCTAAAGGGTCCTACAACCTCTTGGGACACACTTGAGTGTTGAAATGTGTCGAAAGGGGTCATGAGGACTTCCTAGGGGTCTTAACGTGTGATAAGACATACTAGGACCCCTATGAAGTTCCCATGACCCCTTTCGACACATTAGAGCACTCAAGTGTGTCCAAAGGGGTCCTACGACCCCTTCAGACACACTTGATTGTTCTAATGTGTCGAAAGGGGTCATATGAAGTTGCATGACAGACCTTCCTGCAGACATGTCCACAAAATTCAAACTTCTTCATACATCGGGCCTTGCAAATCCAATTCTCACATGTCCTCTATGATGACATTTTCTGGGACAAAGATGACAATAAATTATTTTTTCTTTGCACATTTTCTGGTACAAAAGTTCGTACTTCCATCATCATACCTCCTTAAAACATGAGATTTGGTAACAACATACATCCAACATCATCTGGATGTCTAGGACAATATAGCGGTATTCCATTACCAACATACCCATTATATGTAAAATGTTTTATGATATCACTCCACATTGGAGAATTTTCTGAGACTAGCTCGACATTTCCAAAGACATACAGACTAATTCTAGCCCTAAAAAGGGCAACACACTTGTTCTGTTTGGAATGTTAAGAAATCCTATATTTTCTGAATTTTTTATATTCTAATTAAGAATTCAATGTTTCTTGTACCAAAGGAAACAATATGATATCAACTCTCTTGTCCCTGGTCAAGAGTACATTTGCTAAGAATTGAGCTTTGAGTTCTGGATACTAACCTCACTATAATTTTCTCGTATTCATATATTCCCTCCAAAAATTGATCCAGAGCTCTATTAGTAAAGCACACTATGAGAATGGGACAAGAGGATTTTGCAATCTTATGAAGCAAAGCCTTTATAATTTGCAACCTGGTAAATGTTTTTCCAGTGCCACGAGGGCCCTAAATAATGGCCAATTTTTTTATGAGCTCATGATTAATGGCCGCCTCCTGACTATCATCAACAGAATCACATTTGCAGCCTTGTTTCCAATCAAAATTACATTGAAGCAAAGTTGTTTTGGCTTCAAGATAAACTAACTGGTCTATAAACAAAATATTGAATGAAAGACCAAATTCTAAACCATCTTTACCTCCTCTCATCCCCACATATTGAGCAGAGTTATAAACCTAGAAATTAGAGAACCCTTTTTGCTCAACGAACTCCCATTTTTTATTGTAACTCCCTCTAATTTGGTTCACACACTCCCTATTTAAGCTTCAAGTAAATCTTCTCTTATAACCCTGAACTGGGTGTGTAAATAATTACATATACATTCTCATATGGCTCTGTAGTTCTCTATTTATAGGAATACAAGACTCTCCATCTGTGCCATCATTTTACAAGAGTTCCATGGCAGGAGGTAATATATGGGTAGAGAGAGAGAGAGAGAGAGAGAGAGAGAGAGAGAGTTCCTACTCCCTCTCTCTATACAGTTCCTACTCTCTCTCCTAGGTATTATTGTTATACTATAAATATTAATAAATAATTAATACTAATATTATACTATTATAAAATAGAGAAATTTAAATAATAATATAATACTAATATTTAAATAATTATATAATACTAATATTTAAATAGTTATATAATATTAATATTTAAAAAATTATATAATAGTAATATTTAAATAATTATATAATACTAATGCTATTACCATCTAATATTAATATTAAAACAAATGCAATTTATAATATATAAACTAAAACTCATAAAATTGAAAAATTGAAAAAACTTGAATCATAAAATTTTGAAATAAAAATGTTGTATTTGGGCGGGAGATATCATATATATGATAATATCGGATATACGATTAATCTTGGTAGTTTCTTTGGGTTTTGGCTTTCCAATGCCAAACGTGGTTGGTCAACCCAAATGACATGTTCACCATATTTCCTCTGATCTATAGACTTAGACAATGTAGCTGACGACCTTTTTTTCACCCAAAATTGATGTCAGAATTCGAGTTTAGTAAGTAATTATTACTTATTTTCTAGTTGAGATATCTCTAAAGTCCTGATTGACATACTGATTGAAAAACAACCATAACTTTCAAACGGTTTAACCTTTTTGAAATCTAAAACATGCGTCACATTCCATGCTTCGCCTACTATAAGAAAAAAAAAAATTCCAATTTTTTAAAGTTTAGAATTAGTTAAGGTGGTCAGACATGAGAGTTTTTTTTATTTTGAATAAGTTGTAGCAGAAAATTCATAATTAATTATTTATTTGGTAAAAAATTATACAAAAATATGCGTCACATCCGAGCATGAGTCTAATACTTATATTTAGAATCTTGTGAAAATATATCATCATTTGATTGTGATTAAGGTGGTCAGACATACACATACTTTTTATGTTTTTCTTAAAATTTTTGTACTACTACATTAAAATCTAAAATATTGAACAATTAGATTAATTATTTTTCAAAAAAGGGCTAGTAGTTTAGAAACTACATTCAATTTCCTATAGATTTTGTTCTTACAACTTTTTCACATAAGGTTGATAAGATGTTCAATGTTTTACGTCAAGTTGACTAACCCTGAGTTTCTGAATTTTCATTGACACTTAAGGCCATAGCTTGGTATACCATGATCCTGCACATACCTAGTGGCATATGAGTATAGGAAATTGAAACAACATGAACTCAAATATGCACCATATGATTTGGAGCTAGCCGCCATAGTGCATGCATTACAAATGTGGAGACACTACTTGTTAGGTAAGCCCTTTGAGTTGAAGACTGATCATTTGGGACTCAAGTATATTTTTACACAACCAAATCTCAATTCTTGTCAAAGGCGATGGCTCGAGTTCCTTAGTGAATATGATTTTGGGATTGAGTATATAAAGGAAAAGTAAAATAGGGTGGCTGATGCCCTTAGTAGGAGAAGACATATATCAGTTATATCTACCACTAGGACTAACTTGAGACAATGTGTGCTGCAAAACCTTCAGGGTGATGATCATTATGAATTAGTAAAATTAACATTAGAAGAAGATCCATCTAATTACCGCTTTGATGGATACACTTTTGATCAAGATGGAATATTGCAATATAAGAGTAGAATGTATGTACCAGACTGAGATGGGTTGAGAAATTTTATCCTAGATGAGATGCATAGTATGCCTTATTCAGCACATCCTGGTGTGAATAAGATGGTAGCTGACATGAGACCATTATACTTTTGGCCAGGACTTAAAAAATATATTACTACATATGTGGATCAATGTTTAGAATGCTACTGAGTCAAGGTTGAGCATATTCACCCTGCAGGGTTGTTATATCCACATGATGTGCCAGAATATAAGTGGCAAGTTATTAGCATGGATTTTATTTAGGGATTACCCATGACTAGAAGTAGACATGATGTCATCTTGGTAGATGTTGATAAACTAAGGTAGAAAATTTCATAGCAAGAAACCTTAGAGATGGATCATTAGCCTTGGCAAAGAAATTTGTGCAAGATATTTTTACATTGCATGGTGTTCCTGACACAGTTATCTCTGATAGAGACACAAGAATGATGTCAATATTTTGGACAACATTGAATGCTGCATTGGGAACAAAATTAAAATTTAGTATGGCTTATCACTCATAGACAGATGGACAGAATGAGCAAGTGAATCAGGTGGTGGAGGATTTTCTTAGGATGTATTGTATGGATCAACAGTACAAGTGGGAAGAATATCTTCCCTCGGTAGAGTTTGCGTATAATAATTCCCATCATGCATCATTAGGAATGGCACCATTTGAAGCACTCTATGGGAGAAAGTGTTGTACTCCCATCAGTTGGGATAGAGTGGTTATTGGCCCAGATATGCTAAAAGAGATGGAAGAGCAGATGAAATTAATCAAGGGTAGACTGAAGGAAGCAGTAGACAAAAAAAGATTTATGCTGATAAGAATAGGACCTTCAGGCAGTTTTCGGTAGGGGACAAGGTTTTCTTGAGAGTCAAGCCTCACAAAAGTTCTATTTGATTTGGCAAGTCTTCAAAGCTTACACTTAGATATTTGGGGCCATTTGACATGCTTGAAGTGATCAACCAAGTTGCTTATAGACTAGCTCTACCACCAACTCTCGCCCGCATCCATAATTTTTTTCATGTGTCTTTACTTAAGCCTTATCATCTAGATGCATCTCATATTCTTGATTGGCATGCTTTATAGGTTCAGGATCTAGGGGTGGTGCTAGTGGAGCCCACTCAGGTTATTGATAAGTTCACCATCAAGTTGCATAACAGGGACATAATGCAGTATAAGGTCTAGTGGGACCAATATTCATTAGATAGTGACACGTGGGAAAATGTTGAGGACATAGAGTGTTCTTTTCCTCATTTGATTTCGTAGACACTTTTATATTTTTAGACTATGATGTGTGTTTTCTTATAATAAGATATCAAGACAATGTCTCTTCCTAATGGGGACGGATGTCATGTCTCAATATTTAGTGGCCTAGTTTTTAGAGATGTTTTAGACTTTATTGACTTTCATTGACTATGTTTGATCTAGATAGAGACTTTAATCGATATTAGAGACTTTAGTATTGTATGTATGGATGGTTAGATATTTGATTATCATGTTTTATGAATATTATGCTATATTTTTAACCTTTCTTAAGTTCTTACACATCGTAATTAGATGTATTATGAATGATTGATCATAGAATAAAATGGAATAATGATGTTATTTTTAATTAGCAATCATGGATTATGGATTTTGGTACTAACTCGTACTGATAGAAACTTGAGTGTTGGAAGTTTTGAATAGATTTTGAAGGAGGGAATGGGGCCCAGGTAGAAGAGGTTAGCACTCTAGTAGTGGTAGGAATGATAGAATCTGGCATACACACACTCACTTAGATAAATGGTTATGCTTGTTTTAATGAATTGCTAATCCTCTCTTCAAATTTCATTTTAACATGCATGTGTATAAGTGTATTTGTTTGAAAGTTGACTATACCTGTGTATATGACTCTATTTAGTGTTTTCATTATGGAAACAAAGTCATATGAAGTGTTGGAGTCAGTACACATTATCAGAAGATCAGAAATTGGCTAAGTATAGAAGCCTGGACAGTTAGCAGAGTACCAGAAGAACACAGCATCAATGCACGTCCATACGGCCGAGTTAGGGCATGCGACTTTGAAGATAATATTTTAAGTATGTATTCATGCTAATTCTAGGAGAGTATGATCAGATGTGCAAGTATGAAGAAGTTAGAACCAGTTGAAGAGGTATAGCCAGTGAATGCCAGAACATGACAAAGATCATGAAAAGAGCCGACATAGATTGTTTTGGTGCAGAAGTTGCACCTATCCTCAGGACTTTCACCTTTGGATTAGTGATTTTTAGTGATCTCATCATGTGTGGTTAAAGGCACATGACTTGATTCATCCAAAGATAGAAGTTAGAGCTAAATTGGCGGAGCGGACTGTGTGAAGAGACGCGTCTGTTCAGTTTGAGTAAAATAGTTGTAATTGATGTTGCGCCGACTTAATGAAGGGTTGTGAGCTTAGTTAAGTGATAAAGATACATGGTAAAAGGTTTCCTAAAGCCAAAAGTTTTGTTTCCCTTGAGGAAGTACTTATAGAAGGTCATTTGTGATCGAAGAAGTTGCGAAAGCCAGAGATAAGAAAAGCATAGCAGAGTGTTAGAACAACAAAGCTATATCTTTCATATGTTGATGATATAGATATTGAAGTAGAAGCTTTCAAAGTGAAGATAATATTTTTATAGTTCTTTAAAAGAGGTTAAAGCATCAATGCACAAAAGGAACTAATCAGACAAGCAGTGTCACAGCAGCAGTTCACCTTGCAGATACAGTGTGTATCAAAGATCCAGAAGGTTGTAGCTTTCACCATTTGAGAAGTGAGCTCTTGGAAACTGAGTCCTTGCATAGTAAGTCCACCACCCCTAATAGGGTTATTTTAAAATAATCCTAACAAGTTTTGACCCTTAACAAGGTCAATGTACTTCATACATTGTAAAGAAAACTCCTAACAGGGTTAAGGATCTTCTAACAAGGATCATAAGAAACTAGTACAGAATGTTTGTGGGTATTCATTCCCACTGGGGTTTTCACCTACATTGGGTTTCCTTGTAATCATGTTTGGTGTTATTAGTTGTGTATGTTTATCTTACTTGCATTGATATTCAGTTTAGTACTTAAGCATTAAAGTTAAGATTCAAGATAATAAGAAAAATTTATAATAGATAGATCACTGATTCACCCCCCCCCCCCACCTCTCAATGATCCTAATCCTATCAATTGGTATCAGAGCTCTGGTCCTCAGAAAATAAGTTTAACCACTTGAGGAGATCATGGACAAGGAAGAAATGAAACACCTGAAAAAAATCTTGAAGCATCCCTTGAAGAACTTGACACATCTGAAAAAGAAAATGAAGATCTTAAACTAAAAGTTAATGGCATGCAAATACTTATCAAGAAACTGAAAAAAGAATTAAGGAATTTTTCTTCAAATGATTTGGGAGTAGTCAAAAAGTTGAATGAAGAAAATTCATCTCTTAAGGATCAGATTGAAGAACTAGATGAAAATCTATGTAACAATCAAGATGCCTATAATGATCAAGTCAAAGTGAACAAGCAGTTAGATGAAGAACTGAACAAGAAAACATGGAAATCTTGGAGCTAACAAACAATAAAGATAAGATGGAATCTAAATTGATTGCAGCAAAGAATCATATTGACAAGTTACACACAAGTAAGGATCTGATAGAATCACAGTTGTATGGTCAAAAGGTTAAAGGAGATACTAGTAGTATAGGATAAAATGAAGCACAAATTCAGATTGATGCCATGCAAGAAAGAATGAAAGCACCAAAGGACATCACAGATACTAAGGAGAATGGAAATCAGACTAAAGACAATGTTGAACCACCTAAGGATGAATGCAAGCTAGTTGACTGTACTTTTTATGCCTGTAACAAGCATGGACATATTGCAAGGAATTGTAAAGAGGTAAGACCCTTCAATGGTTACTGTTATTAATGCAATAAATTTGGTCATAGAGCTATGAATTTTAAAACAAGTCAGAAGAACAAGAATCAAAATAATCAAAGAAATCAGAATCAGCAAAAACAAAGAAGTTATCCTCAGCAAAATGTTAGAAACCCTTAGAACATTACATGTCATATGTAATTACAATGGACATACAGCCAAGCAGTGCAGCATGATGAATAATAACATCAGACCTCCTATCATTTGTCACTCATGTTGAAAAGCTGGACACATCTCTTAGCATTGTAGATCTAGAGCGCAGAGACAGGAAATCCCTAAAAAGTCAGAAAATTCATTATGGGATGAGGTAGGAGAAATCAAATTTGTGAAAGCTATAGAAGATACGATCAAGATCTGGATAGAAGTAAAGAAGGATAACAATGTTAACAGTATAGTAGATGCATATGCTGTGGACTCATCTCCTATTTCTGGTTAGATAACCCTCATGGTCATAGGGGGAGCTTTATAGGCTCTAAACCCCTGCGCGGCTGGTATACTCACCATTGGAGTATGCGGCTTGGATTACAATTATTTGGTTGCATTATGATGCAGTATGCAAGAGAACACAGTCTAAATTATTATTAGGAATAGTAATGGAAGTTACAGTTTCTTTCTATGTCTACGCGGAAAGTATTAATGGTGGAACTCTACTTTGAAATCACCAAGTCCTCACTTGCGGTCAGAATAAATGATTGGAAGCCCTAGCAGTTGTATTTTTAGTGCATTATAGTTGTTCTCAACAGTGAAGAAAGGAGATTGATAATCGTTATTTGTTAAGAAAAGTCATTTGAGTTTGAAATGAAGCCCAAGCACGGATACATCATTTCAGAAATTAGTTGAAAACTTACTTAGCAATCGAGTAAGCGGTTGGATAATCAAAGGAGCACTTGCAGTCGAGTAGCAAAGTGTCAAAATTACATTCTTTAGTAGAGATTGATATCAAGAAACTCTTTGAAACATCTCGGACGTGATTTATCAGTATGCTTCAGCGCATGAATTTCATGAAGCGGAGTGGGTCAAAATCTTGTTGAGCAGTGTTCTATGTGAGAGTATCAGTATAGCCGATGGAGATTTTTTTTTTTTTGGAGCAGACCTGATGTTATCCTTGGAAGTGCATACTTATTATTAATCATTTAAATGTGAATACAACAAAATAGTGTTCATGTAAGAGAAGAATTGATTGAAGATACAATTTGAAATATCATGTGAAGAAGCAGATAAAACTATTATGATAGGTCCACAGGATTCTGTGCCCATGGCCAAGGACATGGAGGATACATTCATGGTTGATAATGTTGAAGTATCAATGGAATAAATGGATATTGATCTAGACAAGTTTGAAGAAACATTTGTGAGTACTCAAAAGGCTGAGAGTCTTTATATCAAAAAGAAGATATATTCATTTAAGATATCATAGAAAAGGAAGAAGAAAAAGAGAAGACTGAAGTGATGGACAGTGATGGACAGTTCATCATCATTGTTGTCAAGTTTGACACCCATAACAGACTTAGACTCATGGGGAGTAAATAAGTAAGGGGGAGTATATAATCTGAAGGAGTCATGAAAAATAGATCAGATATTGCAGAAGAGAAGTATATAAAGAAGAGACTCAGTGAATTGGTTATCAACTTTACACTTGATCTTAGTTCACTCAAGGTTGGTCAAGCATCCTTGAAAGAGTTTGCAGCAAAAGGCAGAGAAGATAATATCAAAAGGGGAGTAAAATAATATACAAAATATGGAATCTATCATATGATCAAGGTCCTAGCACAGACTTGGATAAGATGGAGAAGCTACGATATGCATTATGCACCCATCTACAGATTATTGCATTTTGGGAGAAAGAGATCCAGAAGTTGTAGATTACATATCCAGATGTGTATGCTGAGTAAGTACATAGAAGTGTTTTTGAGCACCTTTGTCATTAATGTAAAAGGGGGAGTAGAGTATGAAGAAAATGGAGTTTGGTATATGATAAGAGGGAGATATAAGATAGAGATTTTTTGTATAAGAGTACAAATAGTAACTTCGCCATATTCCTTTGTTGCCATTAATGACAAAGGGGGAGATTGTTGGAAAGTTGAATATACTCATGTATATGACTATATTTTGTTTTTTCATTATGGAAACAAAGTCATATGAAGTGTTGGAGTCAGCACACATTATCAGAAGATCATAAATCGGCTAAGTACAGAAGACTGGACAGTTAACAGAAGAACAGAGCATCAGTGCACATGCATATGATCAAGTTAGGGAATGTGCCTTTGAAGATAAGATTGTAAGTATGTATTTATGATAATTCTAAGAGAGTATGATTAGATGTGCAAGTATGAAGAAGTTACAACCATTTGAAGAGGTACAACCAGTGAATGCCAGAACAGGACAGAGATCATGAAAAGAGCCAACAGAGATTGTTTTGGTACATAAGTTGCACCTATCCTCAGGAATTTCACCTTTGGCATAGTGATTTTTAGTGATCTCATCATGTGTGGTTAAAGGCACATGACTTGATTCATCCAGAGAAAGAATTTAGAGCTAATTTGGCAGAGCGAACTGTGTGAAGAGACGCGTCTGTTCAGTTTGAGTAAAGTAGTTGTAGTTGATGTTGTGCCAAATTAATGAAGGGTTGACTGCTTAGTTAAGTGATTGAGATAGATGGTAAAAGGTTTCCTAAAGATGACATGTTTGTGTCCCTTGAGGAAGTACTTATAGAAGGTCATTTGTGATCGGAGAAGTTGCGAAAGCTAGAGATAAGAAAAGTAGAGTAGAGTGTTAGAACAACAAAGCTATATCTATCATATGTTGATGATATAGATATTGAAGTAGAAGATTTCAGAGTGAAGATAATATTTTTATTGTTCTTTACAAGAGGTTAAAGAATCAATGCACAAAAGGAACTGATCAGACAAGCAGTGTGACAACAACAGTTCACCTTGCAGATATAGTGTGTATCAAAGATCCAGAAGGTTGTAGCTTTCACCATTTGAGAAATGAGCTCTTGGATAGTGATTCCTTGTATAATAAGTCCACCACCCCTAATAGGGTTATTTTAAAAGACTCCTAATAGGGTTTGACCCTTAACAAGGTCACTGTAGTTTATACATTGTAAAGACATCTCCTAACATGGTTAAGGATCTTCTAACAAGGATCATAAGAAACTAGTACCAAATATTTATGGGTACTAATTCCCACCGGGGTTTTCACCTGCATTGGGTTTCCTCATAATCATAATTGGTGTTTTGAGTTGTGTATGTTTATCTTACTTGCATTGATATTTAGTTCAATACTTAAGCATTAAAGTTAAGATTCAAGATAATAAGAAAAAGTTATAATAGATAGATCACTGATTCACCCCCCCC
>MU224010.1:1697156-1722696 GCA_018584345.1 Thuja plicata
TTGGGGCACTTTCTGTTATCAAGTGATGCCCTTTGGTCTTAAAAATGCAGGAGCTACTTATCAACGAGCAATGACTACTATCTTTCATGACCTGTTGCATGTTATCATGGAAGATTATGTGGATGATATTTTAGGCAAATCCAAAACAAGGAAATCTCATATTCCTATCCTTACTACCATATTTGAGCGACTAGAGAAATATAAGCTTAGGCTAAATCCCAAAAAGTGTGTCTTTGGGGTACAATCTGGTAAGCTGTTGGGATACATTGTATCACGTCGTGGAATAGAAGTGGATCCAAAGAACGTGAAAGCCATCCTAGAGATGCCACCACCCAAAAAATTGAAGCAATTACATATTTTTCAAGGCAAACTAAAATCAATCAAAAGGTTCATGTCGTAGCTGGCTGACAAAGTGCATCCGTTCTCACATCTTCTACGCAAGAATGTCAAGTTTCAATGGGATTGTTTGTGTCAAAATGCATTTGAGAAACTGAAATCTTATTTGGCTAATCCACCAATGTTGGTGCCACCTATTGCTGGTCGCCCTCTGATTTTGTACATATCTACTACAGAGGTCACTTTGGGAGCCCTCCTGGCACAATTAGATGATACTGGCAAAGAATGAGCAATTTACTATCTCAGCAGAACTCTTATTGGCTATGAGTTAAATTATTCCCTAATTGAAAAAGCATGTTTGGCCATTGTTTTCTGTACACAGAAGCTGCATCATTATATGCTTAATCATAAAATTCATCTGGTCGCTAAGATTGATCCACTCAAGTATCTCTTATCACGCGCTGGTCTTACTGGATGTACATCAAAATGGGTTATGATTCTTAGTGAATTTGACATTGTTTATGTGGATCGAAAGGCCATCAAAAGACAAGTAATTGCAGATCAGTTAGCTGAGGCACCAATTGATGGTAAACATCCTCTCATCACAGATTTTCCAGATGAATCAACTTTAAATCTTGCCCCAAGTTCACCATGGAATCTGTATTTTGATGGATCCTTCACTCAAAAAGGATCAGGGGCAGGAATTTTGTTTGTTACACCAAAAGGGGATCTTATTCCTAAGTCTTTCAAGTTACAATTTCCTTGTATCAATAATATTGCAGAATATGAAGCCCTTGTACTTGGACTTCGACAGGCCATACAATGGTAGATTCTCATGTTATTGGTGCTTGGTGATTCCCAATTGGTTATCAAACAAGTTATGGATGAATATCAAACAAAGGCTGACAAGCTTCTTTCCTACTGCCGTATAGTTGAAGATCTCAAGACACATTTCACTGACCTAACATTTCAACAGATCCCTCACACCAACAATAAAGTAGCAGATGCTATGGCAACTATTGGGTCTCTGATCACTATGCCAAAACACAGTGCATGATGTGAATTTCTTGTTGAGAATGTTACGGTCCCTGCCTATGACATGCCGAATTCTGAAATGGTGTGTGAAATTGCTGATCCTAACTCCCCATGGTACCAAGAGATATATTCCTACTTGCGTGAT
The DNA here is from genome assembly GCA_018584345.1 of Thuja plicata. NCBI lineage: Eukaryota > Viridiplantae > Streptophyta > Pinopsida > Cupressales > Cupressaceae > Thuja > Thuja plicata. The sequence goes on from MU224010.1 coordinate 1,698,673, forward strand.
GGACATACCCCACTTACTTTAATGCCTAATCAACGTAAAACCTTCATTCGTCAAACTTCTTGATACACAATCCTCGCTGATACCCTCTACCAAAAGCATTTCGATGGAAATCTTTTAAGGTGTCTGAATTCAGATGAAGCACAAACGTCTTTAGAGGAGGTACATGAAGGAATCTACGGGGATCATTCTAGTGCACTTACATTGGCTAAGAAGTTGTTACACACTGGATATTACTGGCCTACTATGGAGCAAGATGCCTACAACTATGTGAAGAAGTGTGTACCTTGTCAGTAGTATGGCGATTTGATACATGCTCCCTCTCAAGCACTCCAACCTACCATCACTCCTTGGCCCTTTTCACGTTGGGGTCTCGATCTTGTTGGCCAAATTTTCTCTAATTCATCCAATAGCCATAAATACATCCTGGCTGCTATAGAGTACTTTACCAAGTGGGTTGAAGCTATTCCTCTCACCTACGCTACTAGAAAACAAATTTCAAAGTTTATCCTGAACTCTCTTATCTGTCGCTATGGCATTCCTCAGGACATTATTACTGATAATGGAGGACCTTTCAAGAACAAGGATGTCACAGAGCTTTGTAGGAAGTTCAGCATTAACCACCATACCTCTTCCAAGTACTTTCCACAAAGCAATGGTCAAGTTGAGGCTACAAATAAAACCATTCTCAGAATCATCAAAAAGATAGTCAATGAAGCTGGCCGTGATTGGAACCTTCACCTCAATCCTTCCCTTTGGGCTTACCGCACCTCCATTTGAACCCCCATGGGAGCCACTCCCTTTGCCCTTGTTTATGGTACTGAGGCTATTCTACCCATCAAAATTGAGCTCCCTTCCCTCAGAGTCTCTCTAAAGAATCTGTTGTCCAAAGAAGAATATAGAGTTGCCTGCTTGCAAGAGCTAGAACTCCTTGATGAGAGACGCCTCAATGCCCTAGACCACCTTCATGTGTATCAAAATCACCTTCACCTTCAGTTTAATAAAAGGATCAAACCTCATCAGTTTGAGGTTGGTGATCTTGTCCTGCAGCATAACATGAAGAACCTCCAGAATAGAGAAAAGAAAGGGAAATTTGAACCTAATTGGTTGGGTCCCTTCATTATTACAGCAAAGTATGGTTTAGGAACCTATCAGATTGTGTCTCCAGAGGGAGATTCTCTCCCCGATCCTGTAAATATTGTACATCTCAAGCGCTTCTATGCTTGATCAGTTAGTCATCTATTGTACAACAAAAATTGTTCAGAAAAATCCAAAAAAATCAGAAAAGCGGAAAAATCCAAAAAAAAATCAGAAAAGCGGAAAAATCTAAAAAATCAGAAAAGAAGAAAAATCCAAAAAAATTAGAAAAGTGGAAAAATCCAAAAAAAAATCAGAAAAGCAGAAAAATCCAAAAAATCAGAAAAGCAGAACAATCCAAAAAAATTAGAAAAGCGGAAAAATCCAAAAAAAATTAGAAAAATAGAAAATCCCAAAAAAGTCAGAATATTCAGAAAAGAAGCAAAAAAAATCAGAAAATATCAAAAAAGCATAAAAAATACAAAAGCTTGAAAAGAAACATAAAAAACGAAAAGAGAAAAATCCGTCCATATGTGAAAACCACTTCGGTGGCGCAATGGATAAGTACCATGGTGAAAACCTGTTTCAGGCGCCATGCATAGTCAGATCCACCATCAATTCCTGCCATTTGTCTATACCATTTGCATTGCCTTTTCATAATAAGTGTCGCTACCCCTATTTGTGCAGGTAGTCCTTTGACCATTCTCTCGCTTCCACAATAATGATTCCCGCATGACTGAGCTTACCAAATCATGAAACTGAGCTTTGTTCTAGACACAGTGATCACAAATGTTTTACACCAAATCAGTAGAACGATTGACTCTCCTAATGATCATTCTATTCACAAGCCATTGCCAGCGAATTTTCATTTTCTATCAATCAAATCCTTAGCCCATCAGGATGAATCTTTCCGGTGTCGGCTGTTCTATCAATCATCCCATCAAATCATTCATGGAAAGAACTTTGGAATGAATGACCACTTGGTCAGGATGCCTTTTTGTTGATTTTATCTTGTGTTTTACTATGTCCTTATCGTGGTAGCCTAGATCTCTTATATCTTGGTTTGTTATGGTGAGTATCTAGTGAAATATGTGTCTTTTGTGGTATGATCTTCTTATCATAGTTTGCTAGGACATTTATGTTTTGATATTCAGTTATGACTATGAATGCCTCACTAGGGGCAGGATTCATGCATCTCATAATCCCTTAAAAGATCGGGGTGTACTGCGTCTCCTCATGAGTAACATGTCATCGGTCTCTTCATATCTGATATCTCACATTCTTGTTCCTAACAATCTATTTTTTTGAGAGTCTAGTCCATGCAAAGGAACCATGTCACTTATGTTTTCTAGCATATGGTGCATAACTCCTTTTGCAATATCAAACTAGGGTGTACTCTCTAACATTAACACGGTATTAATCCCACTATCATATAGTTAGTCTTTGCATAAGTAGTTAAGTCATATTGCATTATGGTTTTTCTCTTGGTAAAGGTTTCTATTTATTCCCCTATCCAGTCATCTAAGTGATTTTATCAGATTTATTGCGATACACACAAAAATAGTGTCCTCATTAGTCTTGCATCCATTGCATTCATTCGTCATTATCTCTTGCATTGATTATCCATTCATTTCATTAGTCATTGTTCATAGTATTGGTAAATAGTCATTAATTACTTGCATTGTTATAACATTAATCATTATTAGTTAGTTTCATTAGTCATCAGTAATCATTTGCATTGTCATACATTTTGCATTGCTCATTCCATTAGTCCATTAATCATTAGTTTTATTAATCATTAATCATTAAGCATTGTTCATTTTTCATTAATCATTAATCATTCTACACGTCATTACACCATTACATTAATCATTATGGTTTTCTCATTATTCATTTCATTAATCATTAAGCATCGTTCATTTGTCATTAATTCATTAGTCCTTAATCATTACTCATTATACATTTGTCTCACATTTCATTCATTACGTTCATTAATCATTAATCATTACATTATTATTCATTAACCATCATATATTACATCATTACAACATTAATCATTCTAGCTTACATTATTCATTCATGTAGTATTTATTACCTCATTTACATTGCATTAAAACATTTATACCCATTTGTATTTACATACCATTAGTTGCATCCATAACATTTATAACATCATATAAAACATTTACCACATCATCCATACATGTTACCATATATAAGCATTAACATCTCATACATACATCTGCATCTCATCCCTGCATCACAAATTTGTCAGTCTCATCATGCATACATATGTTCATCTCATCCTGCATGTCAGTCATAAACATCATATACGATAAAACATAAAAGTACATCCATCATAAGCATGTAAAATCATCAAAGATGCATAAATATAAGAGTCCATAGTCCCAAATAAAGTCTATGTATATATCTCAAAAATGTCATCGTACATCATGTGTCACAAATGTCAAAAATGTGTATCCAAAAATCTGAGAGAAATCATGGCAGTGGCTGTGATGGTCCTGCACCACTGCTGGGACATGGCGGTAAACCCACTGACCCCTGTGATGCCCTCCCTATGCTGGCCGACTGTGACCTCTCAGAGTATGCAGGTGCTCGTACCTCCTCTGGCACTGATCCAAAGTACAGTCCCATATAATATGTGGCCTCTCAGCCCCTACGTCCTGCCTCTCTCTAAGCGACCATAGCATCAGTCATCATCTGCCCTACCCTTGCCGATGTGCCTGCTTGCCACGCTATATCACGGTCTACTTTGTAATCCTCAGCATGTCTACATGCTAAATCCCGCTCTACTGTCAGAGCTACTATCTGTGATGCCAATCCTGCCCACTCCTCCTCCCAGTCCCCATGCTCCTCAATGATAGCAAACTCTCCACTGTCCACTCGATCCTGCAAAATGTCTAGTGCCCGCTGTGCACTGTCCCCTCGAGCTATCTCTGAGGCTAGCTCTCCCTGCACCTAGGTCACCTCTACCTATAGACTACTGGCTGTAGCCCGTGCCGTCGCCAACAACCCCTGAACCCTCCCCAGCTCTGTCTGCAGGCTATCTCGCTCTGCTACGATAGTATCATATGTCTCCTGGGCTACAAAGCCCGCTAGTGGTCCCTGTCCTGCTGGTGGTCCCTGTGGTGGTGGCCCCTGTCCTGGTGCTCCTTGTGCACTAGGTATAATAGGTGGCTGTCCACCTGCCGGTATCTGCACCAGTCCCCTCCACCGTGGTGCTGCCACTTTGGACCGGACTCTCCTCCTACCTCCTCCATCTCCTCCATCTCCCCCATCTCCCCCGTCATCGTCATCTCCTCCCTATCCATCCCCACCAGGTCCCAACTTCTCATCCGGCTGTACGACCCCTGGCACTGTCAGTCTGACTAGCCTGTGCACCACCCACCACTATGCATATGCCGGCACCACACCTGCATCTAGCAGTGACTCCCGTGCTCTAATCCAGGGCACCTCGATCATGCCCATGAAGGACCCTCATGCTATACGAGGATCTGCCCCCATCCCCCATACACTGCCCACCTCGCGGGTCACCAATGGATGTGGGAACTCGTCTGGTACAACCTCTTGGACCTGTCCCATCTGTCTCTGTACCTTGGATGGCATGTAGTGCGAGATCATGTACACTGTCCTCCCGAACAACTAGTAGTCTGTCTGCACAAACCTCATATAGTACGAGTCATAAAACCTGTCCTCTGTATATACTCCCTGCTGTGGGGCCTCATGGCCCCAGGCCTCGCATCCTACATATGGAGCCCATGTGATCGCTCCCATCTCATCTAACCACCGCCTCTAGTACCCTACCAAATTTGTGGCCTCGTAACTGATGGGTGGCCTGTATCGGTAGACATACGACTCATAAGTTGCCCAGGTCTCCTGGTGTCAGATCAGTCATGTGACCGCTATATGCTCCCAGGCCCATACTAACAGCAGTGTACATCCAGGCCCTAGTGCTCTCCCTCTGCGGTAAGCACACATATGTAAGTCATAATATAGTTGTCCAAGGATTACATATCCCCAGCAGTACTAGTCGCCATCCTCCACCATGTTGCTCAATACCTGAGCCCAGCCAATCAAGAATCCCTTGCCTGCATAATCAAGCATGAGACGTCCCCCTATCAACCCTGCCAGGTATAGTGCTAGCTGCCGTGGCCGCGGCTTCATATCCATCGTCTCTGCCCAAGACATCCACTACCGTGTAATTGACAGATTTTCATATCTCCTCCTCATCATCATCTCCATGTATGGCTGAGACCCCTCCACGTAGTACTCAGGAATGACCCCCTAAATGGGCACTCTATAAATCCTCCATACGTCATGGAGGGTAATCATAGCCTCCCCTGTCAAGAAGTGAAAGCTGGAGGTGGTGCTGTGCCACCTCTCTATCAGTGCAGACATGAGCACATTATGCGCTCGCAGGTGCGGCCAATGTCGCATGTGCTCCAGCTCACATAGTGTCACTATCCCCCACTCCGCCGCCGTCAGCTGCTGCTCCAGTGCCATCGTCACCAGATAACATTCCCTCGCCCAGAATGTGATCGTTGCCTCCTGCAGTCAACAAACCCATGTCAACAATCAGATAGCATAGTGGGGCATTGAAACATGTCCCAAGCCTGTCTGGGGCACTGAAAAATGCTCCTGGACCCTTGTCTTTCCTCTCTCTCTTCTCTTTTCTTCTATTTTTGGGTCAATCCACACAGCCGGTGGTTGACCCTCATAGACGGTGAACTTTCACAGTCGCTAGTCTACGGAGACGGTCGATCCTCGCAGACGCCGATCTACGGAGACGGCGGTTTAGGCTGCCGTCATTTTTACCACGTAGACGACGGTGTCAAAAACCGTCATCTCTGCTTCATTTTTTTCCTCTCGCTGCCATCGCAAACGGAGTTCGGCTAAAACTATGTCTGCGTAGACAACCATCGCTTGTCAGTCGTCTGCGCAGACGACAGTCTGTCGATCACTGTCTACACAGATGACAGACGGGCGATCACCGTCTACGCTGCGCGCCCTCTTATGAGCATTTATTGCGCTCTAAACTAATTGAAAAATATTAAAAATTTTAACGCAAAGGCAGGTGCTCGACTACTCACCGGTGGTCTTGCGTTTGCTAGTCGCTGGTGTACCCAGATACGCTCTCCAAGCTGTGCTCACTCTCATTGTGCTGCCATCTCTCTCTTCTTCTTCTCTCTTTTGCTCTTTATGGGTGAAAGTGACTTGTCTATGGGCCCTAGTGGACTATTTATAGCCCCTTGGGACCCATTTCTTCCGTCGGTGTCCTCTTTTTCTCCTCTGGTCCCCGTTTCCCCTCCATTTTTCCTAGACACGTCATGTAATTGGCCCACTCTCCCCTTTTTCTTGCCTTTTTCGAAAAAAAATTATTTAAAAATTATATTTTTTCCTATTATTTTTTCGAGGGGGCACCCTCTTCCGCTCTCGCTGCCGTAGGTTTTCTGAATCCTCTGGGGCATCTTATTTTCTTTTCTTTGACGCAATGTCACTTTCGACAATGCATCAAAGAGGGGCAAAATATAGACGTCCAAAATCGTTCTTATATTAATTTAATTAATATTCCCATAACATTATAGTTAATTTTAATTAATTATATTTGTTATATTTTTCTATGTATTTAATTAAATATGATTCATTTCCCTTAGTATTTAAATTTAATTTAAATACTATCCCTTTTAATGTATTGAATCCTATTTAATACATTATCCCTCATTAATCCCCTTTAAATAAATTTTTAATTTATTTATTCCTTCACATGACTTAAATTCTACTAAACCACAATTAATTCAAATTAATTTGAATTAAGCTAATTTGAACCTAGATCCTACCTTACTTCACATCACTCTCACCAAATAAACCTATTTATTAATTAACTAAGGTCAATTAAGCTAATTTCTTGATTCCTACAACAATTAGTCTTAATTATTTGCTCACACATGTGTGAGCAAATTTTCAAAAATTTTGACTTTCCAAATAATTCCTTATTTGGTGCCAACAAGGTTTCTTACACCTATGGTGACACCTTCTTACACTTTCCAAAAGTGTCTTATTGGCCCAAAACTCTTACACCCTCTTACACCTTCTTACAAGATCCTTCACATGTGTACTTTAAGTACACTTTGACCTATCACATCCAAAGTTGCTCACACATGTGTGAGAAAAGTGGGCCTCTTGTATGGCTTATGTGTCCCTCATGTGGCACCTATGTGGATGCCACATGAGCTCCACCTCATCCAAGCCCTCTCTCTCCTCCAAAAACTCTATAAATAAAGGCCTTTCTCAAGAGCAAAGCATCTTCATTTTATACATTGTTATCGTGCTAAAATAGCTTTAGAATTCTCAGTTCATTTTCATGCTATTTCATTGTTGAATCTAGATATTACATGCTAGGATAATGGTGAATGATTCTAGTTTCTAATTTTCATGTAATCTTGCTTAACATCTTAGTATAACTTGCATTTTCATTTCAATCATTTGGTAGAGGCTTAAGACAAGTTTCCTCATACTTGTTCTTGAGTTCTTTATCCATCATTAGATTGCATTTTAGTTTGCATACAATCAATCAAATAGTGGGATTTAGATATTGTGTTGGGAGAGCACACCCACACACCTCTCTAAGAGCAAATCAACAAGGTCTTGGGTGCCCTTATTCAGCTCATCGGAGGTCATGGTGGAGTCTTCTTATTTTTAAGAGTATGTTTGTAGACATGTTAATGTAGCTCAAATGATTTATACTTTCTAACGTTTTCATGTCTGAGCATGCTCCCAAAAGGTAGGTTTCCAGCATAGACAATAAGTTCTCTAAGGAAATGGAAAATGAATTTGAAATGTCAATGATTGGTGAGATGAAATTTTTTATTGGTTTGCAAATTAATCAGAGTAAGAATTTTATGTTTATATCTTAGACCAAGTATCTTAAGGAAATGTTAAAGAAGTTTGGAATGGAAGATTGTTAACCTGTTTGGACACCTATGGTGACTAGATACAAATTGACTAGTAATGATGAGACTCAAAGTGTTTTTCAAAAAAAGTACAAATCAATGAGTGGTGGTCTACAATATCTAACTCACACCAGATGAGATATTTTTAATGTAGTTGGAATTATGGCAAGATATCAAGCAAATCCTAAAGAGACACACCTTGCTACTATGAAAAGAATTTTTAGATACTTAAAAGGAACAATAGAATATGGATTGTGGTATGAGAAATTAGATGAATTTTTACAAGCTTACATTGATGCTAATTAGGTAGGTAATGTGGATGATAGAAAGAGTACAAGTGGTGGAGCATTTTTCCTTGGGAAAAGGCTAGTTTATTGGTTAAGTAAGAAGTAGGACTATATTGCTTAGTCTACTGTTGAATCAGAGTATGTTGTTGCTGCAATAAATTGTACACAAGTTGTTTGGATGAAAAAAATACTGAAGGACATTGGAATAATTTTTGAAGAGTCAGTGGTTATCCACTGTGATAACACTAGCACAATAATTATGTCGAAGAATCCTGTAATTCATTCAAAGACTAAATATATTTCTATTAAGTATCATTTCTTGAGGGAGAAGGTAGAAAAGAAAGAGATTAGACTGGAGTATATTAGCACAAAGGAACATATAGAAAATTTATTTACAAAACCTTTGCCAAAATATTCTTTTGAATATATCAGAAGCATGCTTGGGGTGAGAGCCCCTTGCAGTGGTAATTAGTTGATGCAGACATGTATCAGTCCAGTGGCTTTCAGAGCTATATCATTATCTGTACTTGATTTATGGATCTACTCCTTAGTGGGAGTGATCGTAGGAACAATATGGAGAATATTTGAGTGATTTTGCACCTGGATATTAGACATAAATATTTAAAAAAGCTACACCTTACAAAAGATTACAAATGAGTTGTGGAACCATTTTCCATTATTTCCAAAGGGGGAAAGATTCTATGTGAAAATCCCTACTATTTTGGGGAGATTTGTGTTGAGGATATTGATAAGATTGTATGGAAAGGATAAAGTATTTATGTATTGATTTTGGGTTGATGGATTTTCTCATATGTTTTCATCAATGCCAAAGGGGGAGATTGTTGGATGATATCAGATTTAGGTACTATTTATGTTGTTGATATGCATATTTTTTCATTGATGTCAACATATGTTTCTGTGGAGAGAACAGTCTGGTTATGATAACTGAGAGAAGTGTACGGACACTATACAGATGATTCAAAACAATCAAAGACAAGGGTACGAAGAAGGATGTGTGATGATATTATTCCTAATCTTTCTTGACTTGAGGTTACGTATTGGTGATGTTACAGATGATTTAGAAAAGACTAATTTTTGGACTCTGACAGCGATTCTTGACAGAGGTCTTTGAGTTTTAGGTATATCTTAGAGGAAAAAATGTTTTAGGGTATGCGAGCTTATGGGATGATAGAGGAAAGATTGAGGAATGTTTGTTTTTGATCAATTGTTGTGAACATGTTGGTGACATCAGTTGTGGCATGTAGTCTAGAGGAGAGCAATTTGGTGGCTGACTTCAGAGATGTAGTGTGTATTATGGATTATGAGCATGGATTGCAGATCTTAGAGTATATCTGATGTATTTTAATTTATGTTTACTTTATTTAGGAACCTTGTGTATCTTAGCAAGGGGTTAAATAAATATTTATATATTGGAAAGCCTTAAGTGGCCAACCTAATCAATTATTTGTATATTGGGAAAGCTTAATTGGCTGAGCTATCAATTATTATAATAGGGTATATATGAGAGATATTTTCTTTTGAGAAGTGAGGTAGAGATTGAAAAGGTAGAGAAGTGTGAAAGTTGTGAGGCTTGTTTAACTACTGGATGTAGAGAAGATTTTGTGATAAGAGTACTTCATTGCAATGGACCAAGCAAAGACAGTTGCTACCAGAAAGTTCACTGGATTGTATATTTTCTATATACACTTGTTTGAATTATTAATTCTTGAGGGTGGCCTTAAGCTTCTTTGGGTAGTGTGCCTGGGTAGTGAGCCCATTGTTACTCTTGACTCGTAATAGGGTTTGTTCTTTAATAGGGACTATGTACTATAATGTTGTAATAAGATCCTAATAGGGATAAATATTTTAACAGGGATACTATACTCTTAGTACATCATTTGTGGGTGTTGATTCCCACCATGGTTTTACCTTTAATAGGATTTACTCGACAAAAAATATTGTGTTATTGTGTTGGCATTTACTTTGTTATAATTTCCTTTGAAGTTTTGGTTTATAAAGTTCAAAGTTTAATATTTTGTATCACAATTGATTCACCCCCCTCTCAGTTGTGCTTGTGGATTGTTATTCCTAAAAATATTATGTGTTAGTAGTTAGCAGAAGCCAATTAAGGGGGCCCACTTGGAAGGTGGATTAGAGTAGACTAGGTTAGGTTGCTTTCAACATTTACAATATTTTAAGTAGAATTTATTGTTTCCTCCTACAATATTATAACTTATGTATGTTCCTGCAACACCTGCATGAATAATTATAGTGAATGCTTTGGGTTGATAAAATAGGTTAGAATTAAGCTTACAATTTTTAGCATTAATTTCATTAAGTAGTCATGTGTGTTTACTTTCCTCCAGCAATAGCATAAGTTTCTTGTATGCATTTTCCTTCTTCCAGCTTAAGTAATATGACTTTATCAGAGACTTAGTGCACAAATTGTGTTGTCCCATTTCAAGTATATATCCCTGGGATAAAAATTTAAATGCACTTCATGATAGGTAAAATAATCCTTAGTTTGAATATACTATTTTTAGGAGAATCTTTGGCTTGATTATTATTACCTATTTTGGGTTGTTCATTTTTGGTGTCATTGCCAAGGATGGTGTCAAGATGAGAACCGTATTCAGTGATTTTCCATTTTTAGATAGTTTCCTGATTCCTAGGTAGTAGTTCACAATCCTGAACTTGCTTCACAAGTTTACATAATTACTTGCATGCATCAAAGTGGAAGAAGGCGAGATGACCATGGCAGATTCCTTCCAAGAGAATCTATTAATCTAAACAAAGAATTTGAAGAAGTTAAATTATTTTTGGTCGACGCAAGTCCTAAATTTCCTGCAACATCTTCATTTGAAGAAGACCATTTTGATCCAGTTGACATTTGACCTTTTGCTAAAATTTTGGCCAGTTTTCTTGATGATTCCACCCCAAATGCATCTTTTGTGTATAATGATTTGGCTAATGTTCCTCTCCAGTAGCAGATTCATTTCCAAATACCTCCAGTAATGACACAACCTACCTTACCATTTCCTCTTCCTAGCCTTATAAATAATGCTAGCCTAAAAAACATACCCATTACTTCACTTTCAAAGTTCTATGGCCTAATAATTGATAACCTTGACACCTTTCTATTTTAGTTTGACATTATTTGTTGAAGCTTTGACTACAAAAATGATACCCACAAACTCAAGTTGTTTCCAATAACACTAAAGGAGTCAAATCTCAGATGGTTTATGGGATTATGGGTTGATGTAGCAACCCATTGGAATGCAATGCAGACCTTGTTTCTACAAAAATATAAGGAGTATTGCAAAGGGAGTTACTCGAGAGGGGATGAAATTTTTCAAATTTCATAGAAGGAAGATGAAACTCTGTAAGATTATGTTTCACACTTCTTGTACAATCTGTAGAAGAATCCACAACATGTGCTAGAAAAGGATTCATAGAAATCATCTTCTTGAGAGGAGTAAATGACAAATCCCTTGAAGCACTGGACCTTATGGCTAGAGAAGATATATCTCAACCTTCCTGGGATGATCTTTAGAAAATACGCCTCAACTATTCAAGATCAACCATAAAGAAGCGCAAAGGATTTAGGTCTAAAATTGCTAAGGGGAATAGCTCGTGCATTTCTAAGTTGGAAATCTCAAGCTTTCTATTAGATTTCAAGAAATATATCATCAATCATATTGCTATGCACCTGGATACAATGACTACTAAAAAGAAGCATACATATGCCAAAGCACAGCTAGCTGAGTACTGCCCTCACTACTGCAATAAAAAGAGATTATGGGTGCAAGTTGGTGAAAAATTTGGAGAAAAAAAACCTTCCTAACGAGTACATGAAAATAGGAGAGGATGAGAAAGTGTTATTTTTTTCTCAACGTCAACCATGAGTCTCAAGATAAGGTATGCCTCAAGACCATTTGTAATTTTCTAATCCTTATAATAATCAATGGTAGAATAAAAATTGTCAAAATCCTTCTTAAGCACTCCCAACCTACTTGGAACAATGCCTAGCCTAATACTTAGAAAAACAAGTGGCTTAACCCATAGAAAACCTAGTGGCCACTGTATCAAAATCAATTACAACCACTAGAGAGGACTTGGAAGCCATATAACTAGTGGAGAGAACCTCAACAATGGCCTAATCAAAATCCTAGCTATCAACCCTTACCACCCCCAGTGTCTCAACCTACAATAATGTCACCTCCTGTAGCCACAAGTCCTACTCCAAGGCCAACCCAATTACCTAATCAACCACAACCCAATCCTAAAAATAAGCACCAACAACAACCAATGTATACTATTGATATTCAACAGTACCTTGCCTATGCACTAGAGATAATTGATATTCACTTGAGATCTGGTACTACCCTGCCTGCACTAGAACCTCCTATTATAATGGAAGTTCTAGACCTTCCTGTAACATCAACACTATTTCTAGAAACTAATTTTCCAAATACTATCCCACCAACTAATATACCAAGTCAAATGGATATCCATACCTTAGTTAATCCTCCTTTTCCACAAAGGTTAGCATGGACAAACCTATATCCCAAGAAGAAACACCATTTGATATCCTTGACCAATTGAAAAACATGCTATCCAGATTCTAATATTTCAAGCTATCAAAGATGTTCCTCTTTATGGAAAAGCCATTAAAGAAGCCTACCTAAAAAAACCCTTGATGTAAGAAAAAGGATCCCCAAATAGTACATGTTATAGGTCAAATTGCAAATATTATGTAGGGATAGATAGTCATTTCAAAGTACTCTGACCCTGGAAGCCCAGTTGTTGATATTATAATTAATGGCTAGTCTATGAAGAATGATCTAGTAGATTTGGGAGCAGATATAGATGCTATAGCTAAGGATACCATGCATAGGTTGGTTATAAAGGGATTGAGGACCAATCCAACACTCTTCCAACTTATAGACAGTTCCACTGTCACCCCAGATTGCATAATAGAAGATATAGTAGTTACATTGGATTCCTGGGAATATCCTGTTGACTTCCTGATATTATCACCTAAGGTAAACTTTGTTGGTTATCTAGTTATCCTTGGAAGACCTTGGATACAAAATACTAATGCTAATATTAGTTGTAGATCAGGTAACATGAAAATTTCAAATGGCCAAGCAATCAAGAAGCTAACATTATATCCTCCTGCCCAACCCTAACCAGATTTGAGTACTCCTATTTGGCCAGATTTGGGAGATGAGGAAGAAGACCTAAAATTTGTTTCTCAACTAATGATTTAACATAGATAATCCTTCCTAAAATTTTAAGAAGATGATGATGTGATTCAAAGTATCCTTACTAATGATTATTTCATAGAAAAAGACATTTCTGAAAGCTCTGTTATGCAGTTGTCTACCTATGAGAACTGTGTTTTTCTAGCAAGACCTAATATTATCCATCAATTACTTTCCTATGAGATATATACAATCCCAATACCCGAGGTATCAATGATTGAGCTGAAAACTAATGTGGAACTCTCTCCTGGTCACAATCTTCATGTTAACAAAAAGCTACCACCACAACAATTGGCATTATTAACTCAACTCCTTTGTAAAAATGAAAAATATTTCTCTTGGGAATATGGAGACATGATAGGATTGAAAAAAAAACTCTGTACACACATAATTTATATCAATGGAGGTATTCTACCACTCTTCCAACCTCAAAGAAGAATTTACCCAACCTTAAGAGAAATTGTCAAGACTGAGTTTTAAAAGTTGATGGATGCTAGTTTTTTTTATCCAATCTCTGACAGTAAATGGGTTTTACCTTTGGTAATAGTCCCTAAAAGGGGGGTAAATTGATAATATGTATATATTATAGAGAAATGAACAATGCAACAAAAAAATATCATCATTGATCAAGTCCTAGATACCTTAGCTGGTAAAAAGTACTTCTCTTTTCTTGATGGATATAGTGGATATAATCAGATTAGCATTGCTCCAGAGGTTCTGGAGAATAAAAAATTTACATGTCCATGGGAGCACATGCATATTCTATGTTACCTTTTGGTTTATGTAATGCTCTTGCCACTTTCCAACGAACTGTAATGAGAATTTTTGCTAACATTTCACATGACTGCATGGAAATATATATAGACAATTTCACCACATTTGGTGTTACTTTTGAAGAAGCTTTGAAGAACTAGAAAAAAGTGTTGATCATATGTAAAGAGCACAACTTGTCCCTGAACAATGAGAAATTTTTTATGTTGATGTAAGGAGTGGTGCTAGGACACTTCATCTCAGAAGCTGACATCCAAGTGGACCCTAAAATAATTGAGGTAATTCTTACAATTCCAACACCTACTAAGAAAAAATATGTTAGATCCTTTTTAGGACATGTTGGTTATTATAGGATCTTCATTCAAAATTTTAGCCAAATAGCTAGTCCACTATACACCTTGCTTACAAAAGAAACTGAGTTTACATGAACACTAGCCTGTGAGGAATCTTTCTTATAGCTCAAGTCCCTTTTAACAACAACACAAGTACTTATAGGCCTGATTAGTCTTTACCATTCCACATGCATATAGATGCTTCTAACTATGCAATAGGTGTTGTCTTAGGCCAGAAATCTAATAAACTTGAAAATTTTATTTACTATATCAACAAAAGTTTACATGGGCCAGATTTAAATTATATAGTCATTGAAAAAGAAGTACTGGTAGTGGTCTATGCTTTGAATAAATTCCATCATTATGTAACACGCTATCCAATATTTGTTCATACTGACCATGCAACAATAAAATATCTTATGAACAAACCTACCATCTCAGGCAGGCTAACAAGGTGGGTTATGCTCTTAAAGAAATTTGATATAACAATAATTGACAAGCTAGATGAACATTTGTTCCATATTTATTTCAAGAGCCCATGGTATGCTGATATAGCCAATTACCTTGTAGCTGACAAGATGCCTACACATTTCTCTACTAAGGACACAAGAATGCTTGTTGAGAAAAGTTTTCAATTTTCTTGGATTGACAATACATTGTTCTACACTAGTCCAGACCAAGTCATGAGAAGGTGTGTACATGAAGATGAAACCTATGATATCCTCCATACTTGTCATGATGAGCCCTATGGAGGAATATTTACAACTAAGAGAATAGCTCTAAAAATCTTAATAATAGGTTATTACTGGACCACACTTCACAAAGACGCATCCAATTATGCCAGGAAATGTGATAAATGTCAAAGGATGGGCCATCCAACAAAGTTAGATGAAATGCCTTTTCATCCACAAGTTGTTGTCACACCATTTGATAAGTGGGGCATGGCTTTTATTGGTCCTATAGACCCCCCATCTAATGGAAAGTCCTACATTCTGGTATGCACAGACTATCTAACCAAATGGGTTGAAGTGAAGGCAATGAAGCATGCACATGATCATAAATTAGTAGAGTTCATGTATGAAGAGATATTCACCAGTTATGGTGTGCTGAGAGAGCTCATAACTGATCAAGGAGCACAATTCACATCAAACTTGATCACATAAATCATGAAAGAATACAACATCAGACACATGAAGTCTAGTCCCTACCATCCACAAGCCAATGGTTAAGCAGAGGTCACCAATAGAGAAATTGAATCTATTCTCACAAAAATAGTTCACTTCCACCGCCGTGACTGGATCACGTGCCTTTCAAAAGTAGTCTGGGCATACAAAACCACATGGAAGATAAAAAAGGATTTAATCCATTCAAATTTCTGTATGGGAAAGAATCCATGTTGCCCATTGAGTTGGAGCATAAAACATTATGTACTACACTTAAGCTAAACATTAATCTTCCTATAGCACAATGAGACTGTCTTCTACATCTCAACTCTTTGAATGAAATGAGAAAAATTGTATTGTAGCGCATAGAGATAGTCCAAAAATAGAGGAAGAAATGGCATGAATCCCACATCAAGAACAAAAAATTTCAAAGAGGTGATTGGGTACTACTCTTTGATTCCAAATTTCAAGAAACACCATGCAAATTACAGACAAGATTGTTAGGCCCATATGAAATAGACCATGTCTTTGAAAATGGAGCAGTCAAGATGACAACAATTGATTTAGTGCATTTCAAACTATTGGTTAATTGGCATCAACTCCATCTATACCATCAACCCCAAACCAAGGATGAAAACCTACATCAATTTAGAGACACAACTTCACAAGAACAACAAGTAGTACTTCCTGCAGTAGAGGGTGCCAACCTTCTTGCAACTTCAACCTAATGATCCTTCATGGATGCTCATAATAAACAATTCATTTCCTAATGAAGTTCCATTCTCCATTCATTTTCTATATTATTCTTTCCAAACCACTCCACTTCTCTACCTTCCATCCATACATCCTCCACATCATCACATCTTTCCATATTTTTGTGTTTTCAAATAAGAGCTTCATTAGCTGACGTATACCTCTGCAACACTCATTCCATTCTCGCCACCCTTTTTGCGCATGTGGAAAAAAAATGGCAGGTACAAATTTTCCATTTTTCCAATTTTAGCATACACATTTTGATAATTATATCTAATATTGTGACATATCTATAATTTGGAATTATGCCAGTTTCTTACCCCATGCTAAGTGTGACAAGTGTGGACACTTGTCTTAATATCGTAAGGGGTAGGGAAGTGTATTAATTTCCTCCATGTCACTACTAGTTGTACCTCTCATTATTTGAAATATTCTCTTTCAATTCAAATCTATACTTGTACCTTGTTTCATTAAGTCCTTTTAATTTTCTGCACAAGTGTCAGACCATAACTACTGAATACCCCCGATTTATAACTTGGTGTGACCCTAAAAAGACATATCAAGTTATGAGATAAAAAATTGTACTTTAAGTTATAATTCTTGGCCAAAAGCACTATTATTGCTCATTTTTTAAATACAATAGGGAGATTGCAACAAAAATCAGTAGTATCAAGTGTAGTGGGACCTTAATTTTACAGTGATTCAAAAAGAGAATAAGGAATTTGGAAATTGCAAAGCAGAGGAAATTATAAATTGAAAAATTGTAGCAAAAGTTAGAGGGAAGAATTTAGAAAAATGGGAGGGAAATGTACGTACCTCTTCTCAGAAGAGAGGGAAAATAAAATTTGGTGAAGGAACTTCAGTTCTTGAGAATGAACCACAAAACCCTACAGTCTCAAAAAGTAAGAAAAGAAAATCAGCTCCCGTAACAACTACTCCTGTAGGAGAGAGACCAAAGAAAACTGTTAAAAAGAAAGTTGTGGAAGTTACAGAGACTCCTTTGTGGATAAGTTCTTGAATGAGGGGGAAAATTCAAAAAACTTCCCTAGATAGTCAATCTATCCCTCTAGAAAATCCTACAATAGAACCCCATGTTAAGTATGTTCCAGATGATTCCCCAGTTCAACCAAAAATTCCAGATCTTTCTCAAAACTTAAATAAATTATGTGATAATGAGCCTTCCACATCTCGAAGTGAACCAAGAGAAAGTAATCAAAGTATTCAAGAAGGTAATTATGAAGAACTTTGGTTTCCTCAACCATCAGCTCACTCTCACTCTTAGAATGCTCTAGTGCCTTTTAGGAGAACTTGGTTCACCAACTATTTAGAGCAAGCCTATAGAGAATAGAGGAAACACAATACTTAGCAAGAAGAATTTGGTGTACCTACTCTGCATTGCCTTATTTTGGTTTGTATAATCAGTTTGTTCCTAATAAAATTCCATGGCAGGAAGAGAGGAAGAAAATGCAAAGAGTAATTAATGATCAAAATGAGGAAATAGAGGACCCGAAGGAGAAAGTTCAGAGACAAACACAAAAGATGGATCATGCCTTAAAATTGGTTGACCAAATTATAGCCTGCAGGCCTCCTCCAAGAGTATATACCATTTTCTTAAAAGAGAAATTCCTCTTGTTCCAACTAGTGATGAATATGAAAGATAAATATTTTGAGTTTAAGACAACCCATGAATTCTATGGTTTATACCAAATCCTTCCTATCTAAAAAAAAAGCCTGCTTTGTGAATTGTATCTCCACACCTTCATCATTCTTGAAGAGACTGAGTGGAATCCCTTGTTGTACATTGGAGACATATATCTAAGAGACTTGATGTCCAAGATGCACAATGAAGCCAATTATGACAGGAAATTAGATAATTACAGGGACCAAGAAAAATCAGAACAACTACCCTTGAGGGATGAAAGTAGTAAGCCTGATGTTCTACTAAGGGACTGGTTCAATCTCACTTACGGGAGCACAAAAGAAGAAACTAGGAATAGATATTTTGCTATTAGGGAAGAATTCTACCTAGAGTATCAAGGGATGTCCTACTTTACATTCCAAAGAGCCCTAGCTAGTGCTAGAAATAGATGGAATAGGTTGCTAGAGGTTTTTAAGAAGGCTGAACCACACAGTTCTCTCAACCTTGAAGTCGCAATTCATCAGGAACCTAAATAAATAGAGTTAGAAAGATAAATCTAGTGTGGTCTATGGTGCCCCTTGACAATTCAGCCACCAATGATTCTATGGCCCCTATATGAAATTAATGCTATGAAGTTGGACCAACTACTAGAAGATTATAGGATGGATTTCTGGGAGAAAACCAGAGGATTCTACTACACCTTCAAGAGCAGAAGAAGAGGAAAGACTAAGGTTGGAGAATTCAGGGGAATTGAAAGGAAGTGTAATGCTTGAGGACAAGAATTATGATTGTAGGGGGAAGATGATGAGGAAATAATTTGTCTCTATTTTATGTTGATTTTACAATCTCTTTTAAGACATTTCCAAAACACTTGTGAAACTTTTAAGTATTTGAACTTATGATCATGCTATAAGTACATTCAAAACCACAAAGACCTATGGGTAGATGGTAGTGACATAATTGATAAATATTATATATATTCCATAGTGTTTCATATAATTGTTTGAATGTATTTCCTAACATTTGGATTAAGTTGAATAGTTGACTTCACTATATATGCATGTGCTACTAATCTGCTAGGAAAGAGGAGTGGCTTGAGAGTGGATCGACAACATTGATGAGGAAATGATGAAGTCTTAGTTGCGATAAGGAGAACTATTATAACAGCATAGGACATGCATGTCAAATTAAAGGAACTATCATTTTAGGGAATATAGGAACACAACTATTCTATAATTTCTCTGCGGTCAATACTCTATTGAGCGATTATACAGTCTTTATGATATTTTGTCGTGGGTTGTTACATTCTCCTTTCTTTATGGCATGAATTTGTCAGACCTTATCTTTCTAATTTAAATAAATATCAATCCTCTTTATAAAGGGATATGATTTTTAGATTTTATTTATTTGGATAATATACTATTGTTGCATTTGAACAACAAAGTTACTCTTTCTAGTTTCGTGAATTCTTTTCACTATGATGTAATTAGTTTTTCTAGAAATATATTGAAGTTATTTTGAGTTATATTTTGTATTAGTTGTTAGTAGAAGCTGACCAAGGGGGCCCACTTGGAAGGTGGATTAGAGTAGACTAGGTTATGTTTCTTTCAATGTTTACAACATTTCAAGTAGAATTTACTGTTTCCGCCTGCAACATTATAACTTATGTATGTTCTTGTAACACTTGCAAGAATAATTATAGTGAATGCTTTGGGTTGATAAAATAGGTTAGAGTTGAGCTTACAATTATCAATATTAATTTCATTAAGTAGTCATGTGTGTTTACTTTCCTACAACAATAGTGTAAGTTTCTTCCATGCATTTTCCTTCCTGGAGCTTAAGTGATATGACTCTATGAGAGACTCAGTGCACAAATTGTGTTGTCCCATTTCAAGTATATGTCCCTGGGTTGACAATTCAAATGCACTTCATGATCGGGAAAATAATTCTTAGTTTGAACATACTAATCCTAGGAGAAGATTTGGTATGATTATTATTACCTATTGTGGGGTTGTTCAAGACCAAATCCCTCAAAACACTAACTGAGACAATTTCCTAGGAGGGGTAAAACCATCATTTGACAAAGGAAATATATGTTAAAATTCACTCCTGACATAAGGGAGGGACAATAGATGGGGCCTAAGGCTCTCCCAAATACCAAACCACCTTGCAGACATAATGTGGAAACAACAACACAGTGAGAGAAGAAACAATAGAGATCCTTTTCATTAATTGATAAAACTCATTACATGTCAGGCTATAAGGCCTTCTTGGTTTTGGCCATATATATTCAATGAATTAAAAATTGATCTTCATACACATGAGGTCATTGACCTACCTTCTAGATAATTTAATACTTAATCTTCTCTATTCTAAAAAATGCCTTGAAACTAAGAACATAGAAACAAATATATACAAGAGTCCACCAAAGAGGTCGGTGCTAAAATCCATAAGAGAGACCTAGATTTAGGTCCCCACACATCCCAATGAGAGACCCCATATTAATTAAGCTACATAAATTAATTGCAGAAGTCAGCCATCTGATCCAATTCCAAAATAAACAATTCGGGCCAAGGATGACCAAGAAACAAAGTGACTCGGGCAAAGAACACCTGAGAACCACAACATGAGTCAGGAAAAGAATACCCAAGCAACATAAGACAAACCTGAGCATTAGAAGAAATGAACTCAGAACAAGCATGCCCAAATGATAGAACCTAAGCAATAGATACCAACTCAAAAACAAGCATGCCTAAGTGATAGAACCCAAGATGATGACATGTAACTGATTGAATGTTTGATAATGTTAAGTTGAAGATAATGCAAGGCATTAAATAGGTTAATAGTTTGTATTGTCATTGATGTCAACTTGATATCATCTGTATGGTCATATACATAATGCTAAAGACTTCAGAGATTCAATGGAATGAAGGTTATGCTTTCAACAATGCATAAAAGTCAAGTATTCACTAAGTGATAGACAACACCGACGGAGTGCACACCATTGAAAAAGGAAAAGAAGAAAAGTCATAGAGATACCCGATGAGCAGAAGATAGTGTTGCTCGATGAAGCAAAACCATAGGATGCCCAATGAGATAAAAATAGAGATGCCTAACAGATGGAGATCTTGAAGCTAACTGGAGTCACACAGACAAAACTGTCAGTTGTCATTGATGACTAACTAAAGAGTTGACCGACAGAATAGAGAGTTCAGAAAATGACAAAATATCTAGCTGGCAAGAGCTAAAGATAGAATTAACTACTTTTTTTCTTTGTTTTATTCAACTAGAGTTAAGTGATTGATTTAAAGATAATTTGTATAGTTGGCAAGAAGATAACTATGAGATAAATTAGGAGTTATGCTTTAAATCTAATTGGCTGGATTGTTTTTCACACCAAGAATCAAGAATCAAGAAACAATGAATATCATGTCTATAAAAGAGACATGCTTAATTCATTTTCAATATCACATTCATGAAAAGGGGATTAAGGGGAGTGAATGAAAAGAGGATGCTGAAGAGAAATTGTTGAAGAACAACTTCATGCAGTACTGATCAATCAAGCTGAAGGAGAGCTAAGAAATTCTGCAAACACCGATGAACAGTGAGCGCAACATCACAGAGTGGAAAGTGTGGAGCACAAAAGAATTGAATTGATACATTGATTAGAGAGGTAATGTACTTAAATAGATATAAAAATCTGCAATTCAAGTTGCATTAGAAATAGGTCATATTGTTTCAGTTTAACCATTGAAGCATCAAGTCTCTTAATAGAGAAGGACTTAACAGTCTTCTATATATTGAGGTACATCCCAAGGAGTACCAAAAAGGTTGATTCATGAAAGTAACATTGGATATGCCCGATGCCTATTGACAGTCTAAGAGAGAGGCTAATTCAAGGATGGTAGCATTAGATGTCGGATACTAAGTGACAAACTATATGTGTAAAATCCTCTAACAAGGTCACACCTAACTGTGTGTCTAACCTTTAATAGGGTTGGCTCCTAACAGGGCTCACTTTAGAAGAGTAAAAATTTGGGGTACCGGTCCCAATGGTTTTTTCCCTTAATAGGGTTTCCACATTAATATCCATGTGTTATATTTGTGTATGATGCATTTCTTTACTATTTTGTATCTTACATAATTCATTCTGGATATATCAGTATACTCTACATATTTACTATATTTTGGTAAATAGATGAATGCTTATCGGTAAACATTAAGAATAAGGTTTAACAGAGCAATCTGACAAGTAGTAAATTGATATAAGTTGTTCAAGGATTTCATCTTGTAGGAAAAAAGATAACTTGAGAAATAATTAGTGGTTATAAGAGTTAAAGGGTTGATTTAAGGATTAATTTTTGAGGGCACTGATTCACCCCCCCTCTCAGTTATTACTAACAATTGGTATCAGATCTTGTGTGCTTAGAAGGAAGGTTTCAAGACCTAAGCCAAAGATCACAAGATGAATATACTAGATGTGCCCAAGTTGAACAAAGATAATTTTGCTTCATGGTAGAGGAGGATAAGACTCCACTTATCAGGTATTGGTAATGATGTTACTCAATTCCCAGAAACTGAATATGTGTTGCCCACAGGAGCACCAACAGTTGAAAAAATGAGAGAGAAGCATGAACATAATGACATGATGATAGAGCTTGCTTCCTCACTCTCCAATGCTGAATTTGAAGATGTCAAAGAATGCAAAACTATAAAGTAGATGTGGGAAAAATTGAAGCTTGTACATGGTGGTGACAAAAATAATTTGAGAACTGAGGCAGAAATCCTTAGAGAAATGTTTGATGATATCAAAATGAAAGGAGAAAACATCACTCAATACAACACAAGAATTAAAGAGGTAGTCAATGCTATCTAAGGAGTTGGAGGTGTACTAGAAGAAGATACAGTGGTAAGTAAAATTCTAAGAACCTTACTGCCTACTTATGCTATTAGAGTATCTTCCATTCAAGAAATGAGAGTAGTAGCAAATAGCAATGTTACTCTAGAAAGTTTAATTGGAAGACTGATTTTATTTGAGATGAATAACTTTGATAATAGTGTCTTACCAAACATAGAGTCTGCATTCAAAACTTCTATGAGAATAAGTAAATCAAGTCACAAAAACACTATCAGAAAAGATAGTGATAGTGAAAATAAAGAAGATGATCTTGATGAAATTGAAGCACTTATGGCCAGAAGAATGCAGAGAGGCAAAGGTAAATACAAAGTTAAATTATCACTTGTTTGTTTTAATTGCAAAGAGATTGGACACTTTGCTGCAAGATGTACTAACAGAAGAAAAGATGACAGAAGTAATGATAGATCTTTGAGAAGAATTATGACAGAGGTGATTATAGAAGCTACCAAAAATTAGAAAGAAGAGATACCCGAGACTCTAAGGACAAAGGAAAGAAGGTCAGATACCAAGCACAATGCAAGGATGCTGATACTGACACCGAATCTGATGAAGACATCGAGATGGTGTTTGTGGCTGTAAAAGATGATTCAGATGATGATGAAGAAAGGTATGTAGAAACAACTCTCATATCTAAAATTAGAAAAAATGTTGTTTGGATCATAGATAGTGGCTACACTCATCAAAAGACCGGTGATAAGAAATTTTTTGAGACTTTTGAATAATACAAGGGTGGATCACTAAGAATGGGAAATGACACACCTTGTCCAGTTGAAGGTAGAGGAACAATAATGTTGAATAACCAGATAAAGTGTGAGAATGCTTATTGGGTAAATGGATTGAATTATAATC
>MU224010.1:1730082-1771933 GCA_018584345.1 Thuja plicata
GGGGGGGGGGGGGGGTGAATCAGTGTTTGTCTATTCAATTACTTTTTAGCAACTTAAACATAAATCAAACATATATTGAATGAATCTTAACATAAGAACTCATAACACATGATATGATTATGGGGAAACCTTGATCAGAGGAAAACCCTGGTGGGAATTAGTACCCACAAATATTGTACTAGGTATAATGAACCTGATAAAGTTCCTTTGCCCTGTTAGAATCAGTCTTTACAATATGAGTACAATGACCTAGTTAAAGGTCTGACCCTGTTAGGAGTCTTTTACAAAGCCCTGTTAAAGGTATATGGCTCACAACCTAGGCTCACTGCCCAATAGGATGAAGGCTACAACCTTCTAAAAGATGATATACACTATATCAAAATGAACTACTGTGATGACACTGTTGTTTGATCAATTCTGTGTATGCGCGAATGCTCTTACTCTCTCAAAGAGCTATATCATATACTGACTTCATTATAATACACTTCTGTATCTTCCTCTTACATAATAATTGATTCTTTTAACATAACTTTACATTATATACTTATATGTTCATATCCGAATAGGCGAGACCCAAAACAAAACACTAGTCAGCCCTAAAACAAAATATACAATGCTTCTGAACAAGTCAGCTCAAGCGTGTTTACTACAATATTAATTAAATCATTACAAACATAGAACCAAAGGCACTTGGCCATTACATTACAAAATAATTCACGCTGATCAAAATAGTAGTCGGCTTCCATGCTTTGTCTTCTGGACTGCTGGACTACTGATCTGCCTGTAGCTTTTCTGTACTGTTGTTCCATACTATGCATGTCTAGATGTAGCATGTAAACGTGTCATAAAAAATATATCTAAATGCACATACACTGACTCAATCTCTCACACATGCGCTGATGTGCTGATCGCCGAGTATCTCTGTCTACCCTGTTTTCATACTTAGTCATTTTCTCTTTCATGACAGAAACTAAACATGACTTTGTTGCCATGATGAAAAAAAAAATGACTCATGTATCCTCAGGAAGTCAACTTGCTAACAATTTACCCCTTTGTCATTTATGGAAACAAAGGAATGTGGCCAAGTTACTCAAAATGACTTAACACAAAAAATGATTGTATATCATAACATATAATTCTCCGCATATACACATTCTATATTACTCCCCCTTTGACATTAATGACAAAGGTGTACAAAAACTTATAAGTCTTGTGCATACTTACTCCATGTAAACTTTAGGGTATACAATTTGAAGAGATTGGATCTCTTTCTGCCAAAATACTTTCATAGCATCAACTGTCTGGAGATGCGCGCATAGGGCATACATCAGTTTCTCCATTTTCATTAAATCCATGCAAGGGCCTTGATATTATGTTACCATGGTGTCATCAATTTTCTTGATGTTCTCATTAAAGACTACTAGGGATGGCACAAGTGCATTTCTCAATTGGGTTTGTCTTATTCTTATCTTGCTGATTTCCAATTTTGCCTTCTCAGTTTTATCCAACTGTCCTTCATAGACATTATTGCAAATGTTCATGTCTTGCATGGAAGTTTCAACTAATTTTCTTATGCTATCCACCATTAAATATGCCTCTTCTACCTTTTTAGTGTTCTCAGAGGTGAAATTCACTCTGTCCATGTAGTTTTCTATGACTCTCTTGCCTTTAGCTGCCAATTCTTTCAGTATGGATTGCCCAATATTTAAGGAGTTCAAGTCTAAGGTAAAGTTATTTACCAGATCATTCAGTCTCTCCTTCTTATATTCATCTTCAACAATCTTAGTAGTTGAATCTACTAGGATTGTAAAATGTGTTTTGAATTTTGTCAAAATGTTGTCCACATCTTCAACTGATTGGAATTTGGCTACTTTCTGATCAGCAGGCACTAAGTCATTCAATATGTTCACTGTTTCCAAAAAGTGAGGGTTCCTAATCACTTTTTTCTCTTTTTCCTTTTCCATATCAAGAACACTGATCCTGATTAGGTCTTAGTCTCCCCACACATCCAAACTTTCTGAATCAGGAGTTAACCTTGACAACAATGAGGTAGATGGTGAGACTATAGTGTTCTGACTGGTATCCATGCATTCAACCTTTACTGGTATCTCTTTTATTGGTGTCTTATCACCTTGAGTATCATCTTGAGTATCTTCATTTATGTCAATTTGATCATTGATGATAACTTCATCTTGTTGTGTAGAGGTATCATCAGTGCACATTTCTTCAGTGCTTACAAATGCCTTATCAACTTTGTCCATATCTTTTTCAGATGTTGTCATGGATATCTTGACATTGTCAACTACTATAGTGTCTTCTGAGTCTTTATCTGTATCAAAATTTATTGTCACTGTGGGCATTGAAACCTGTGGACCTGGCATAGGTTCTATTTGAATCACTAGTTTTGTAACCTGTTTGGGAGGAGCTGGAGTAACTTTTGTTGTAGGTGTCGTTGGTGGATACATGTTTCTATCCATAAACACTTGTGCAAATGCCTTTTAATTCTCCTTACATATCTTCTTATACCCCTTGTTCATAATCTGTAGGGTCCTTATCTTAGTTCAGAGATGATGCTTCACCAGATCTAATAATATAGCCTTCTCATCATGCGAGCATACAGGGAGAAGAGTATCCAATGCTTCTTCTCTAATCTTCATGTCTTCCTCTATTGCATGTCTTTTCATGATCTCCAATAATTTTCATAACTGATCCGGTATCACTGTCTTGAGCTCAAGAACTATCTTCTTGAACTTGATCATATGAGATATGATCATAGAATGTATCTCAGTCTTATCAATTTCTTGATACTTGTCATAGACTTTAGAAAGTGTATCTAATATCCCTTCATTTACAATCCTATTCCTCAAAACATTTAGACTAGGTCTAAATCCTACCTCACGAGGAGCTTGAGTATTCTTTGCTTTTCTTCGAGTGTTCCTTGTGGATGGGTGATTTGTGGGCTCCTATTTTCTTCCTCTAGTTTTCTTTCTTGGTGTAGGTAGTAGAGATGAATCTAAGTCAATGGTGGTAGAGGGTGAAAAGGTGCTCTCTACTTTCTTCTTCTTCTGGATCTGTTCAACTTTCTCAAGTTCTTTTTCTATCTTGGCATCTCTAGCTTTGTCAATATTTTCTAGAGTGACTCCATGAACTTTTAGTATGTTAGATGTAATTTTGGATGCTTTCCTTTTATTATCAGCACTATGTAAGATAGTATCCACTTCATTGGTCTTCTCTCTGTAAGTGCCCCATCTAGGTTCATTAGGGTTTTCGGGCGCTGACAATAGAACTTGCACATATCCTTCTAGCACATGTTCTTCCACTTCATAACCAAGAGGATGAACCCATTTGGTTCTAGGTTCAACTACCTCCATGCAAGTGCAATCCATTTCTACCATGAAACATATGGTATCCTTATATTTTTCAACTATCTTCTCAGATAATCTGAACCTATTCTGCATTTTGAGCATGTATGTCTTTATATCCATATCCATGGCATCCCTTGCACTGCTCTCTAAAGTGACCTTGAGTGAAATTTGAGACATTGTGGGTTTTCTCCTATGTAGGTAAAGGTTTGCAACCTTTCCAACTATATGGAAATACAAGTAGATGATCAAAGATCCAAACCTGAATGTCTTTCTCCTATCATGCTTGATGATTCAAATGTTGTCAATCAATTGACTGCACAAGATCTCATATAAGTTATATTGAGTGTTATCCTTCACCATTTTGATAGCTTCTAGGACTGTTGCTGCAAAGACACTGTTCAACCTACTTGCTTGCTATAAATTATACCCAAGTATCATTGCTAAGATTTTTATGTCATCTTCTTTGATAGGGTCAACTGTCATTCCATGCTTGTCACTTCTAGATAGGAAAACTTGTTCAATTTGTTTCTTGACATCCTTACCTGTAGGAAAAACTAGTCCAGTCTTAGGAAGTCTGGTTAATTCATGAATTAGGTCTATAGTGATATGCATAGGGACCTCACCAATCCAATAAAGATCGTCATGTATTCTTCTTAACAAAATCTTCACCCATTCTAGCTCATCAAACTCATGTGCATTCGATTATTCAAAACTAGGGTTATCAATCAAGTGTACCAACTCATCCTTGAATGTGTAATCAGGTTTCATCATAGGTCCCATATGAGTGGCTATGTTGATATCTCCTACTGTTTCCTTCTTATAGTAAATATACGTGCAGATATCTTCCATGTGAACAACACCTAGCGGGGTTTTGGAGAAATCCCCTTCCACATCATCCAGTATGGATTTGAATGGATGCTTCTTGAATACAAATCTCTTCCTCTCTACTATATCAAACACAACTGGGGTCGCCATACTTACTTGGAATTTTCTTAAGTAGGGTTTCACAAAATTCTGAAACGGTGTGACTACTAGGGTTTCGTTCCAAACTTCTTATCCATTTGCTTAACTACCAAATTTTTTATGCTTTTGTGCCTTGATGTCTAGTGCTTCAATGCTCTCCAAATTCTATTCTCTCCAATGCAAGTGTGAAGAAGATCGAAAACTTACTTTCTTTTATACAATCTACCACATTTAATGTTTGCAACCCTACGCAGATTACATAGAAATTTTGAAACTTTGATCCTGATGCATTTTAGACAATGTGTGAATGCATATAGAAATATTATGTATTTATAACCATGAATTCATAGGTGCATACTCAGAGGTGAGTATACCAACCACGCAGGGGTCCTGAGCTAGAATAGCTCCCCCTAAGACCAAGAAGGTCTATTCAAGAAGAAGTAGAGAGTGCGTCCATTGTGGATACATCGACTACTTTGTCAACATCATTGTCCTTCTTTACTTCAACCCAAATTTTGCTTGAATCTTCATTTTCTTGAACAAACTTGACTTCTCCTTTCTCTTCAAATAGTGATTTCTTAGGATCCTCTTGCTTAATTTGACTTTTGGATCTACAAAACCTTGAGATGTGTCCAACCTTCCCACATGTGTGACAAATGATAGGAGGTCTGATGCTCTTGTTCATCATGCTACATTGATTTATTGTGTGTCCATTGTAGTTACATATCTAACATGTAGTGTTCTACAGATTCCTTTGAGGTTGATTTCTCCGATTGTTTTGATTCATTCTTCTTTGATTCTACTGTGACCGATTTCCTTGATTTGTTCTACAATGTATAGCCCTATGACCAAACTTATTACAGGAGAAACAATAAACATTGAAAGGTCTTACCTCTATGTAATCTCTTTCCAAATGACCATGTTCGTTACATGCATAACAAGTTCTATTAACTTGCCTGATTTCCCCTTTAGGTGGATCTATTTTAATCTCTTCAATATTTGCTTCTTTCTTTGCTTCTGAAGATGCTTCATGAGGTTTCTTTCTTTCTTGGAATGAATTGACTTCAATTTGTGCTACACTGAATCCAAGACAAGTAGTGTCGCCTTTTTTCTTTTGTGCATTGAGCTGAGATTGAAGCGAATCAGAACTTGTATGAAGTTTATCAATCTTATCCTTTGCTTCTATTAATTTAGATTCCAACTTCTTCTTTATGTTTTCCAATTCCAGGACTTTCATGTTTTCTTTCAAGAGTTCATCATCTAGTTGTTTTCTTTCTTTGATCTTTTCTTCAATAACAATTTGGCTGTCTGTGAGCTATTCATCTAGATTTTCAACTTTATCTTTCAGAGACATTATTTTCATTGAGCTTTTTGATCATTTTCCCTAAATCAGTTGTAGAACAATCTTTCAAATCTTTTCTTAATTTCTTGATAAGCATTTGTGAGCCATCAACTTTCAGTATAAGTTCTTCATTTTCTTTTTCAAATATATCAAGATCTTCAAGAGCTCCTTCAAGATTTTTTTTCAAATGTTTTGCTTCTGCTGAGTCCATGATCTCCTCAAGTGGTTAAACTTATTTACTGAGGACTAGAGCTTTGATACCAATTGTTAGAAACACTAAGAGGGGGGTGGGGGGGTGAATCGGTGTTTGTCTATTCAATTAATTTTCAGAAAATTAAACATAAATCAAACATACATTGAATGAAGCTTAACATAAAAACTCATAAAAAATGATATGATTATGGGGAAACCTTGATCAGAGGAGGCCTGATGGGAATTAGTACCAACAAATATTGTTCTAGGTATAATGAACCTGTTAAAGTTTCTTTGCCCTATTAGAAGTATTCTTTACAATATGAGTACAATGACCTAGTTAAAGGTCTGACCCTATTAGGAGTCTTTTACAAAACCCTGTTAAAGGTATATGGCTCACTACCTAGGCTCACTGCCCAATAGGATGAAGACTACAACCTTCTAAAAGATGATATACACTATATCAAAATGAACTGTTGTGATGACACTGTTGTTTGATAAATTTTGTGTATGCGCGAATGCTCTTACTCTCTCAAAGAGCTATATCATATACTAGCTTCATTATACTAAACTTTTGTATCTTCCTCTTACATAATAATTGACGCTTGTAACATAACTTTACATTACATACTTATATGTTCATATCCGAATAGGCATGACCCAAAACAAAACACTAGTCGGCCCTAAAACAAAATATACAACTCTTCCAAACAAGTCGTCTCAAGCGTGTTTACTACAATGTTAATTACATCATTACAAGCATAGAACCAAAGGCTCTTGGCCATTACATTAAAAAATAATTCACACTGATCAAAATAGTAGTCGGCTTCCATGCTCTGTCTTCTGGACTGCTGGTCTACTGATCTACCTATAACTTTTCTGTATTGTTTTTTTGTACTATGCGTGTCTAGATGTAGCATGTACACATGTCATAAAACATATATCTGAATGCACATATGTTGACTTGATCTCTCACATGTGCACTGATGTGCTGATCACTGAGTATCTCTGTCTGCCCTATTTTCATACTTAGTCATTTTGTCTTTCATGACAGAAACTAAACATGACTTTGTTGCCATGATGACAACACAAAAATGAGTCATGTATCCTCAGAAAGTCAGCTTGCCAACAATATGTCTCTAATACAACTTATTCTAACTACCCAAATATTGTAAATCCTTATGATCAATATACAATGAAAATTCATTTGGCATCAAATAATTCTTCCATTTCTTCATAGCTTGAACAATAGCATAGACCCTTGATCATAGATAGAATATTTCATTTAGTATCATTCAAATTTTCACTAAAAAAAGAAAAAGGTTTACCTTCTTGAGTCAACACAGCTCCAATTGCACTTCCACTTGCATCACATTCAACTTGAAATACCTTATTGAAATCAGGTAATGGTAACATAGGTAACATGGTAGTACATCTAATAGTGCCTCATTGTATTTCATTTTCAGAGCAAGATGATATGTCTATCACACATCCTCAAAACTTACCCTTGCATATAGAATTGTTAATCCAAAGGCATAGAGTCAAGAGAGTTCTCATAGATGGGGGAACTGGTCTTAATATTTGCACTTTAAACCTTGTCAAGTCATTAGGGTTAACATAGTCATCCATTGACCCTAAAAAGAAAATCACTATTAAGGCTTATGATGAGGAGGAAAGTTCTTCAAAGGGTATGATTATTATACCAATTCAAGTGGGACCTATAAAAAATAATACCATATGTCAGGTCCTTGATATTAAATTGACTTATAATATTCTATTGGGAAGGCCATGGATACATGAAATGCAAGTAGTACCTTTTACCTATCACCAATGCATAAAATTTCCACACATGGGGGAAGAGATCATGATTGGAGGAGATTCAAATCCATTTCAATATTGCAATGCCTTGAAGCCAAGTCACAAACTATTCATACCTCATAATAGGGAAGGAGTCATCCATGATATTACCATGAGAAAAGATAAAGAGGAAAGTTCAAAGCCAACATCAAATGTTACATCAACTTCTAACCCTAATCAAACTAACTCAACTACATTAACTAAGGGAAAAGAAAAGATGAGTTATGAAGGTCAAAATTCAAATGATAATTCAGTCAAGACTTCAACATTGAGAATGGAAACTTTGAAACCTACTAAGGAAGAAAGAGAACAAGCTAAGAAGGATCATTATAAAAAGATGAGTGATATGATGAACCAATTTGAGAAACAATACAAAATTCACTCAAAAGGGGTAGGGGAATATTTTGTTTCCCTTTTTTATTTACCTACATCTCCAAGGACACATGGGAAGCCATCCAAAAATAATCAACCTCACAAATATAATTCTCATTTTGTGAGAGAATGTGATAAACAAGAAATGGAAAAAGAAGATAATGAAGTATTGCAATGGCTTTATAAAGAGGAGGATAATTCAAATAATCCCATTGAAAGGATCAACATATCAACATCCAAATGGATCAATATGGGAAAGGATTTGATATCATGAAGAAAATGGGATATAAGGGAAGAGGACCCTTAAGAGTTTGACATAGAGGATTATTAGAACCTATTGAACCAATTTGGAGAGAAAAAGAAGAGAAAGTCGGTATAGGATTTCAACATAAAGGAGAAAGGTCAAGTCACATGCATGATTTTCATGACCATATACACATGGTAGCTCCAAAAGTGAAGATGATTCTAGGGATTATGAGTTGGATTCCTTTTTCAAAGAATCTTGTCGTGACATAGAGGTTTACATTGTTCACACTTATACAACTTCTCCAAAAGTTGAGAATCAAGAACATGTGACTCAAACATCAAGTGGACCTCAACAATCTAATGTAATCACACTACACCTACATAAATAGCCACACTATGCCTATATATGACCTCGTGCAAATCATGATATAACTGCGCTAGCATGCAAGATCCCCGGTCTAATCTCTGAGGCTGAGCAATCAAGTCCTCTAGAATCCTGCCCCATCTGACTGAAAAGCCACAACCTCTCTTATCTGGTAAGAGAAGTCCTCTGATCACAGCTCCTAGAAAAGCTGGAAAAGTAGGAAATGAAGCAAACTACGCCCATGTAATGCTATCATCACCAATTGTAGGGTTTCTAAATAACCATCTGCATGCGCTCCCATCATAAACCTGCTCATAGTAAACCAACTCTCCACGGGTCAGGATCCTCAATAATCTATATACATCCTCTGGAATGATAGTCATTTCACCGAGGGGTAGATGGAATGTCTTATGGTTAGAGTGCCAATGCTCTTCCATAGCTATCAACAAACCTCAGTTCTGCTGAAATTGAGGAAGATCCAAAAGGAATTTGAGCTCACATGTCTCAATCATACATCTCTCTGGAGGGATCAGCTCATCCACTAGATCAAACACCCAAGCCACTACATTTTGTACATACAACTTATGGTAATGTGCCTACATTTTTCAATATAAGTGAATTATATTAGTATTTTTCTATTTGTGGATCATTCTAAGTCAACCAAACACATTAAAATTATCTTTGCTCTTTTTGAGTACATCAACCTATTATTCCTGACTTCTAGATCTTGAGAAGGGACCAATTTGTATTATCTTTTAATCAATCTGATTGACACATCAAACATTTATGAGTATGATTTTATCCTAATATCCTAAACACTAAGTCTACAACATGGAATCACATCTTTTTACGCTTGGCAATCTATCTAGTTATTCAAACGATCATTCGAAGACAATCTATCTTATTTTTAAATCAGGTTTTCATCGCATAATAGGCTACACATCATTTCATTATGCAGAAGCATCATTTCATGCTACACATCATTGGAAACATGCTATGCATCATTTAAAGTATCGGAGGCATTGCTTTACAACATACACAGAATTTTCCAACTGTACCCATCATTTTAACAATGATACGCGTCATTCTAAACATGGGGTTTTCATTTTGACCTAATTCCTATGTGGTTTTCAAAGATTCATACACGTCATTTGACTACGTGAATGTGGCATTTCCCTTATCTAAGCATCATTCAAATGTTCCTACACGGCATTTTGCAAAATTTATTCTAAAAAGCATGAAAGATGACATTAAATGCTATAAAAAATGAGCAATAAATGCACTAGGAAGGTTCAAATCACTCACCGAAGGTCCATAGTTGAGTGGTCTCTGATAACAGTGTGCCCTCTTGAACCGATGCTTTCGAATGGGGACTACCATTGCTCTCAATCTCAGTATAAACTAGAGCACAATCTCAATAGTGAAAAGTAAAAATGAATAGTAAATTTGGGTTTTTCAACCTATTTAAGTTATTTTGACCTGATTTTGGAGAGATTTTTACCCCCTAGGACCTAAATCTGCATTTTATGCACACTGGGTTATTTTGTGATCTTATTATCATTATTCTTAAATATTTTTAGAAATGAAATCATTTAGATACCTTTTCATCAATCACATCATATCACCATCGAGACATCAAAATGTTTTCATTTCTGAGGGGGTATATCTTATCAGATCATCAAATCAAGATTCTGCATCACATCTTATATTAAATCTGGGGCATTGAAATTTCAAACTTCTATTAGTAAGGCATTCTGCATCAAATCAAGTTCTACATCAGGGTTTTCACATCAGGGTTTCACATCAGAGTTTCACATCAAATTTTCAAATCAATCAAGTTTTGCATCAATCAAGCAATCAGTATCAAATCTGCATCAGGACATCAAGTTTTTGTTGAATCAATGTGCTTCGTACATCAATTCAAAGAGGGGCATTTGTAGACACCCAAAATTGACCAGGTGTCTTAATATCATCAAATATCAACAAATCTCAGCAAAATGCTTCAAAATGCTTCAAAATGGATCAAAATAAAATAAAATGGACATTTATTAATCAAATTGGATAAAATCAAATAAAATCAAAGGATTAAATAATCATGAAATCAAATAATCAAATTCAAGCCTAAAAGGAATCAATCAAAATTATATAATTGATTTTAATCAATTAATTGTATAGTTTTAAATCATAAATCAAATTGAACCTATTGACCCTTACATGGCTAATTTAATTAATTGATTGAATTAAATAAAACCTATTTTCTTTCAACATAATTTGATCAACCAATGAGAATTGAGGATTTTGTCTTCTTGTCCCACCCTTTGAGGACAACCATTTAAATGGTCCCCCCATTTGAAACCATTTGAGGGATCAAACTCAACCAAGGATTAACTCATGGTCAATTCACTCTACCCCCTACCCTTGGGATTTTACTATAAATACAAGACATTTCTAAGCATAATAGATCCTAGAAAATTTGAATGCATAGCATCCTCACTATAGGTAAATTGAGAGCATTAAAGCATTATATTGTGCAATTGAGAGCAAATTGTTAGAATTAAGAGCATATCGTGAGCATTTGGATTCATATTTGTATCATTTTGAGAGAATATTGAGCTAAGATTAGGCATACTTATAAAATTTATCATTCTAGGATGGTCACTAGTAGAGATTAAGACTGAGAGCTTTACTTGCAAAGCCTAGTTAGAGAACCATGAGATGTCATGGATTTTAATTGCCATTCTTTAGGCTAAATTCTTATTTCTTTCCATATAATTGCAGTTATTAATCCTAATTTCATGAAGGTGTATTAATTCACATACACTATTACATAAAATGGCTCCAAGGCCATATTACGTCAATTTAGTGACCTTATAGGTCATATTATTCTTTAGGTCTTCCAATTGACCATTCTTGTCTTGAGGAGGTGCCCCTACACCACCTTCTCCTCCTTCTCCACCAAAGGAATCAATCTAAACCTCTTACCATCCTTCCTAATGGTAATTTCATTATGTCTATAGTCATGACAAGCCTCTCTTTCATATTGGCAAGGTCTACAAAGTAAAACATGACATGCACTCATGACCACTATGTCACATAATACTACATCCTTATAAGAACCAATGCAAAAATTTACCATGCACTATTACCTTACTTCCAACACATGATCATCATGCAACCAACCAATCCTATAGGGTCTTGGATGTCTAAGTCTTCTAAAACCAAGCTGCTACACCATCTCCTCAGAAACTAATTAATTAGTACTTCCACCATCTACAATCACCTCACAACACTTACCACCAACCTTTCACCTAATCTTGAATAAACTCTTCTAATGATAAGGTTCTACATTCTTACTCGACATCACCCTTATGAGCATAAGAGTTTCCCCCTCTTCAGGAGAATTGTCAAATATACCAAAAAATGGTCCACATTTTTCACTCACACAAGAAACTCTCTTGTCTTCCTTAAACTGAAAAATCCATGTGTCCTTTCAAGCCACACTTAAACAAAGTATCTCTAAACTCTTTACCACCATTACCTCTCTTAGGTGTAACTAGTTTAGCTTCTACTTTAGCCACTTGCTTTCCCTTATCACCACTAGTATCTTGCTTCTCTCTTCCTCTAGAATTATAATGTTGTTTCCTATTCACCTTATCTTCTTCCTTCAGGGCATACTGGTAAGCCTCCTCAATAGATCGAATCTTCAACATACTCATCTCATATTGAATATTGAATCTCAAACCATTCACATACCTAGCCAAATTTTCTTTAGAAAGCTCCTTGTGGCTAGATCTAATGGTTACCTTGTAAAAATATTCAATTTAATCCTTCACACTCAGTTCCTTCTACTTAAAGTTCTACAACCTCTTGAATAAATAAAATTCATACTCCTCACTTATGAACTTAGTCTTAAATTTTGCAACAATCAGCCTCCACTGAGTGATCTTCATTTCACCTTCCTCTTCTTGATCCTTCTAAAATTATTTCCACCATAAAGTTGCATGACCTTTCAAATTTGTCTATTCCAACCTGCCTCTCCAAGGATCTTGAATATATTCTAGCTCAAAGTGATCTTCTAACTCATTGATCCAATCAATCAGGTCTTCAAGATTCAAAGTACCTGAGTAATTAGATACTTCCAACCTATAACCATCACCAAGCCTATCTATAGGTCTCATCCACCAGTTATATCCATCACTCCCAATAGATATAGAAATATCATAAGCTCCAAATACTTCTACAACCACCTCAAAAACATCATCAGATCTAGCATTCTTGTAAATCCAACAAGAATAGTCTTGATCCCTTCTAGGACCTCATTCTTAAAACTAGTCATCTTGTACCTAATCTCAGGTCTAATATCTTCCTTCATCTGATCCATCAACCTAGGATTTATTCTGAGTGGAATCCTTTCAAATCTTAGGTGTAACTGCCTCAAGTTAGCAATCTAAATCACCAAATATGATACCCTAACCCTTGCAAAAACCCTAGTTCTCAATAACAACTCAACAAGTAGAAAAAAATCCTCCTACCAGCCACCTTGTGCAACTCCTTCACTGATGCAAGTTAGATCCCACCTTTGTCACCTTAACAAAATACAACATGATCACCACAAGTATAGAATTCAGATTGGTAGCCACCAAAACAAGACCAAACCAGATCTAATACCATCTTATGCAGTCAAGGATAAGTACGAGTTGGGTTTTTTGGTTAGGTTTTCTTTGTACTTGGCCTAAACTGGGAAGGCCTTACAACCCATCATGTATAACAAAATTTTGAGTAATAAAACTTGTTATTTCGATGAAAATCATGTTTTTCTTGTTTGTATCTTGTTGATTTTTGCTATTTTGATAACTGTTGCAAGGATTTGAAATCTTCTTTGGGGATTCTCTATCCTTGAATGCATAACACAGCTTGAGGAAGATCCTAGTGGAAACACCTAGCAGTATTCAGATTGAAATTTTGAATTCACTTGAAAACATAAACAAATCCAAGTCTCGCATTGTTATTCTGGAAGACAAATTGAAAGAAGCTAATGGATTCATTGACAATTTGAAAGAGAAATTAAGGAAATCCAAAGATAGGAGAAAAGGACTTTTAGACCAGCTATCAGAGAAAGGAAGTAACTCTACACCTAAAAATAATCAATCCAAAGAGTATGAGTAGATTGTAAAAGAAAGAAGCAATTTTAAAAAAATAAAATGGAATCTATAACAATTAAGACCACTGAAGAAATTGAAGCCAGGAAGACTCTCGAAGAATCCTTGAAGTCCAAAAATAAATAATTATATAAGTCAAACAGTGAAGTTGGACTGTTGCAAGTTATTCTTGAAGAATCTAAACATAATGAGAAAGAACTAGAAAGAGTGAATGAGATATTGAGAAGAGATCTAGATAATGATAGAAAAATTCAAGGAAAAATCAGATCTAGTTCTGTGAAGCTTGATGAATATATTGAAAATCAAAAACCTCATGGAGATAAGCATGGCTTAGGACATGAACAAGGAGAATGTTCTAATAGTTCTGAAGAAAAGATAGATCATGGTGAGTTGTCTAAAGAGACACATTTGAAGAGATTCAATGGAAGATGTTATTCATGCAATAAACTTGGACATGGGGCAAAGGAATGTCAGGGAAACTCAAATACTAAACCTTTTTCCAGATATTATTTCACATGTTGGAAATATGGACATAAATCTAAAGAATGCAGATCCAAATCTAGATCTAATGCAGGTGGAGGCAACCCTACATACTACAAGTGTAACAACTTTGATCATATTACAAGAAATTGTAGATTAAAGACTAATAAAATGAATCAGAGGTATGTAAATCAAATTTCATTTGTTAAAAATGCAATAATTATGGACATATAGCTAATAATTGCATATTTAATAATGATGGAATGAGAATGAATGGTCCGTTTGACAAGAACAATGCAAGAAATAATATTAAAGGAAAATAAATTGATGTAAATGAATTTAGAAACTAAATGAACAAGACTTGGGTAAGAAAGGAACTGATTGATGCTTCTGGAAAGATCTAACCAGCTTTTGGTGTGGATCCCTCCTCATTAGAAAATTTGGTCTTAGGACCTAGAAGGGGGGTTTTATCAACAAATATTTTGGCACCTTGAGAATCAAAGAAGTTTTGACTGTGATTGTAGAGGTAGTTAGAAATAAGTATTTTGAGACTGTGCTTAGGATTGCAGAAGTTTTCATGATGATCTGAGGATCACAAGAAAATTTACAATTCACTAGAATAGCTTTTTGGAGAGTTAGGGCACGTATGGAATTTATTAAAAAAACCAATTTAATGACTCAATTTAAAGGTGATTGGAGACCTCATTCTACACCTTGCTATCTGTAATTACCTAAAATTGGTCTAGTAAACTCATAGCCCATAATTTGATTAATTGGCATTAAAAATCCTAAATCAAAGGCATTTATTGCTAGACCTTAAATATGTAAGTATTTAATCAAACTTACTTTCATAATTAAATTAACTTGTTGAATCAAATTCTTAATCAAAGCTTAAATCATTTAATTTCTTGAATTGTAGGGTTTAATTAGAAGTCCTAACACTTCTAATTAAAAGAATGCCTTCACACATCCTTACACATATGTGAGCACAAAAAAATCTAAATAAAAGCAATTAAAATGGGATAATTACCAATTTTTTATCATTCTCCCCAAATAAACACAAAGTTGACCAATCAACGATCTTCCACCCAGATCAAGCCACATGGATTGAAGGGAAATGTATCTCAACCACCCTTCATGGCTAAAACTACACCATCCATTTCAAGGAAAATCCTATAAAAGGGACAGCTCTCCTTGCTCAAAGGGAGGAAAATTTTAGAAGTAAAATCATAATGTTATTTTGATCTTAGGTTTTGTTCATGCATTTTCATGGTAGCTTAGTGTTGTGCATTTTTCTCTTAGATGGAATCTTAGTTTCAATTTCTTAGTATGCTACTGTATATTTCTTATATTAACTTATGTTTTAGTATGCATTTAGCTTAGTTCCATTCATGCATTTCATTTTCACGATCTTGAGGGAAAAGTATGCAAGTTCAGGCATCATGGCCATTCTTTAAAATCTTCCATTTTGGAGTTGTGTAGTCACTGACTCCAAATTCAAAACTGATGACCATCCATTGAGAATCAAACTTGCTTCATCTGAGAAGAAATAAGCCAATTTTGAGGGTAGTTGCATAATGTTAGATTTCTATTTGATGATCACTAACCCTTGAGCTAATGGTTTATTGAGTATTTGTTATTTTAAGGTTGTATGCCACATTTATCACACACATTTATTGTCCCCACTGTAGGTCTCAAATTGGTTTTTGGCCCCAATTCTCAATATTTTTGACATTTTTATGAAACTGCGCTCATTATCGTATGACCTGTCATGTATGCCCATAAAAAAAAATCACTAGCCTATAGTTTAACACTTTAGAACATATGTAATCTCATACAAGTATGCATTTGATTTAAATTATCATACTAACCTTCTTAAATTATCATACGATGGATCATCTTTCCCTATTTTGTCATATGGTTAGTCCTGAATTATCATACGAGTTTTGATGCCAGTGTGTCCTCTGTACTCTGTCGTTCCAAAAATAGAGATAACTTTTAGGGGTTCATTTGAATTGATTTTTGACTTCTAACCTCTAGCATGGTTGTTTTGGTCTTTTGGCTCTCTGATTTGGCAACTTAACATATTGTTGCAGGATGTCTAATAAAAGGTTTGCTAGTCAAAGTAACACTAGAACACTCTTTATTGAAAACTACTATTCCCTTTGTGCTTGTAGGATATTTTTATGAAGAAATAAATCTTGCTAAGAATACTATTATTTTGTGTTTGCAGGTTTCCTAATGTCTCCATCAACCAAACAATCATGTTTTTTAAATGATTATCTAGGCACCTATTATAATTAGGGGATTTCTTGTGTAAGCCAAGCTAAACATTAGGAGATTATTCTATCTTTCCTTTTAGGGAAGATCATAAACCTAGACATGTTTGAATTATCTTAGGAAAGAAATATTTTGGGAAAAATTTGGATTTTTTGATGTGTTTGGGAAAAAGAAGAGAAATCGGAGATTATGTTCTTCTCCTCTTTGAGGAAGAATCATAAATCCATACTTTCTCTTTTCTATCCATTTTATTTTATGCATACCTTTTAGATGGGACTTTCTGTTGAGGTAAAAATATTTTGGGAATGACTCATTTGAGAACGAGGTGTAAGGCACACCACTCTAACTCATGTTAATCAAATTAGCTTCTTGGGGTTAAAGCCTCGAAATTCAATTACCATTTGAGCTTATACTCGGCTCTCACCTGACACATAATAGGGCCCTTGGGTCTCATTCACATTTACATGACTAATCATGATATAGTGATTTGTGGGGCTATATTCCTAAATTGAGCTTGGTCAAAGGAAAAGGATTTACTCTAACAAAGACCCTTACAAGATTCCATAGAGTAGTAGTCACCTGGTTCACCTCTAAAAGTGGATAATCCAAGTGCGAGGGAGATAAGAACTCCCCCAAGATACTCGTCATATCATTCCCCCATTAGAATTTGGGGTTAGCTAATATGTCATCACTATACCCATTGCATAGATAGTGGTGGTTGTATTATGATTATCGATTGGGTGTGTACCTAAGTTAACAAGCGAGGATTTTCTCACTAAGCTAATTGACTCTAGGGCTAGAAAGTGTGCTTGATTTTCATGCATTTGTGTTTGATTTTTTTGAATCACCTTAAATGACACCAAAATGACATAATACACTTTCATACATTGACATTATCACCTTAATATTGTGCAAATTTGTCAAAAAATTCATCCAAGTCAAGTAAAAAGTGTCCCTGCTTTACCCTATCATTTTGGCCCATTACAATTGTCGTACGACAAAAAACTCTAACAACAAAAACTCATATGGGAACCTAGGAATTGTTGTATAGGAACCTAGGAATTGTTTTAAGAGCTCACATTGGAATCCAATAGTTACTTTGATCCTTGATGTCCTTATGTTCATCCTATTGCTTATCTGTATGGCCTAAAATCAATCATTATACCTCATCACACCAATCATCAGTTCTTGACAAAGTGGCTTGACTCATCCTTGTCTCTTGTTCTAGATTATCAAATGGTCTTACTTATTGTGCACTATCTCATCCAAATTTAACCTCAATGAGCTCGGTCACAAGTGTCATCCAACAAACATTCAGGTCTGAAATCATGATACCTTGTACCAGGCTTAACAATCTTTCATCAAGATATCTCTTACCAATCTCTTGGAAAAATGATCATTTGGAAATCCTTGACATTTACCCATGAGTCTAGTCATCTTAAAGTCTAAACTAAGATTGTATTTCATGTCGATACAAACTAGAAGCCAAAAACAAAAGGATAATCTCGATTCAAAGGGAAAAGATATTGATGATTCTACTCCAGGACCCTCATCCTGTTAAGAACCAAGATCTACTCAAAGGATTCTGAATCAAGCACACCAACTATATATCAATCAATACCCCTAGTTCAAATGTTAAGATATCAACATCAATGGACTCATACTTAACATCAAGACATGTCAACCATGTTTGTATACATCTGAGGATCTAGCCAAGGATGGAAAATCCACCATACTAGCATTTACTCCTCAATTGAGGAACCTAATAAAGAGGAAATAAAAATATGTCAATAAGAGAAACACTTTCAAAAGATGATGAAAATCCTCATGCAAATGGACACGGATAAGTGCTTCATGCACCTATCATCCGCAAGTGTTCAAATTCCTCCCAACTTCGATATTGAAGGACTTATACGATAAGAGGAATAATCTCCTATCACTATTCTTAATCAAAAATTACAAGACATGAGGTGTGAACTTAGAGAACTTAGGGAACTTAAAAAAGTGAAAGAACAATCATATAACAAATACTTGATGGACTCTATATGTCTCTTTTGGTTTGCTAAGAACTTACAATGGGGATGGTGACCCCCAAGACAATGTGAGAG
This sequence comes from Thuja plicata, assembly GCA_018584345.1. NCBI lineage: Eukaryota > Viridiplantae > Streptophyta > Pinopsida > Cupressales > Cupressaceae > Thuja > Thuja plicata. The sequence continues at coordinate 1,748,811 of MU224010.1, forward strand.
AGTTTTGTGCTCTTATAATGGATTTCATGCATGAAAGGACATATCTAATGAGACTGTTCCCTTGAAGCCTCGGTGGCCAACCCTTGGAGTGGTTCACCAAGTTCTCACCAGGAATTCAAACATTCGACAAGCTTGTGCAAAAATTCATTCAGTTCTATTCTTACAACATATTACATGTTGTCACCATGTTAAATATATGATATAACAAAAAACACTATGGTGAACCATTTTTTAAATTTCTTCAAAGATGGAGAAAAATGTTTGCAAGGTATCCTAGAGAAATCTCAGAGATAAAGAAAATAGATATCTTCATTAACAACTTAGTACACAAGATGAATTATGCAATCTAGATGAAAAATCATGGTGCCTTTAGTGAATTAGTGGAAATTCGAATTGAATAGGTTCTTTTGAAGAAAGGTGAAGTCACCTTATACAAAGACACTAAAGCCTTCAACAATCCTAACAACAACAATGGTAAAGATAAGAGAAAATAAAATAACAAGAAAAATAATGTGGTTAATGATTGAGTGGTTGATTCACCTGATTTCAAACCCAAGGAACCAATATTTAATCTATCTAGTAGCATCCAAGGTACTAAGAACAATATGAATGTTTTACCAATATCCAATAATAACCAAGACGTACAAAAAGACAAAGCACCATGGATACCCAATCCCAAGTGTAACTTTACTTCTCTAGGAGAACCACTTAAATCCACACTAAAGACTTTGGTGGCTAACAAAATCATCATGATACCCGACTCAAAGCCTTGGGAAGTAGAGGTCAAACCTAAGTGGTGGAAGAATAATCACTTTTGCGAGTACCAAAAAAACAAAGGACGCTTGACTAACGAATGGATGAAGTTAAAGAGCATCATACAAGACTTGATTGATAATGAAACCATCATAGTTGATGGATATCAGTCAAATAATGTTCACAAGGCTTTTAAACAACCTCTACCCTCTTATGAAAAAGGGGAATCTTTAAAGAATCAAGGAGCTAAGGTAAATTACACCTATGTGAATAATGATAATTTGATACACATGCTCAAACCATCTAATCAATCAATCAACATAATCATCATCAAAGACAAGAAAGAACCTGTATCGGCTAATGTTATAAGACAAAATCAATCTAAGTTCACCCTTAAGGGATTAGATTCCTCATTTAAACAACCCATTACATCAACAATGAAACCCTCAACATAAAACCAATTGGTCTCATCAATCCCAGCTTCAAATTACAATTTGTTTAATCAATTACAAAGAACCCCTACCCAAATTTCCATTATGGAATTGCTTTAAATCTCATCATCTCATAGGGAGATTCTTGAAATAGCCCATGTAGAAACAACTATGCCAAAGGACCTCAGTATCGATCAATTCCAAAAAATGGTGGACCACTTAACCTCACCTAATTACCTATCCTTCTCAAAAGAAGATGATAAGTTGCTAAATCACCCACATAATCAGTCTTTGCATATTGAAGTTTTGATCCACAAACATAGAGTCAAGTGTGTCTTGATAGATGGAGGTGTCAGTTTGAATATTTGTACTCTTAAAGTTGTGACAATATTGGGTTTCTCAGAGAATGCTATAGATCCCAGGAGGAAGATAACCATAAAGGCATATGATAAAGATGAGAGGTTATCAAAGGGATTATTTGTTCTACCTATCAGGATCAAACCAATTGAGAGAGACGTAACCTACCAAGTGTTAGATTTACCTCTGGAATACAAAATCTTATTTGGGACACCTTGGATCCATGACATGTAAGGTGTACCCTTAACATATCATTAGTATGTGAAATTCTCACACAACGGAGTGGAGATATCCATCCCATATGACAACACCTATTCTTGCAACAATTTGAAACAAGACGACAACATGGTTCCACATAAAAAGGAAGAATCTAATGGACATGAGGATGAGAATTCTATTGCAGCACTCTTGAGGAATTTTGAAGAGAAATTGAGAATTAAAGACACTGGAATGGGAGAGCATCAATTGTGTCCCTTGTCATCTGTGGTCAATCTCCCTACGTCCCCCAGGTCCTATGGAAATCCCTCATTATCATTCAAACCTTCTAGTTCCCAACCATTAACAATACATGAATGGACTAGTATGGTGAAAGACCGTATTTCTCTTTAAAAATAAAATGAAGACAAATTTGTTCTTGTCTAGCTTTATAGAGAGGAAGAGCATGATTAAGAAGTCAAGAATGTTGAGATCTCTCCACAAAAATATGGAAATGGATATCAACTCATGTAAAAAATGGGGTATAAAGGAAAAGGACCCCTAGGAAAGGGTAAAGGATTTTTAGAACCCATACACACTGAGTGACAGAGTCCAATAGATAAAATAGGATTAGGGTACCATGAACATAATTCCAATTCTTCTTCTAGAAATGGTCCTATATGCAATAAAAAAAAAGACTAAGATGATGAAACTCAGGAAGAAGCAGAGGTTACATGGTTACCCTTTGAAATAATGTTACATATACAAACAGAGAATCCCAACTACCAAGGATGAATTTATATCCCACATCAGTTTAGAGCCCCCTTTGAACCTAATAGATCAGCATCCCAACAATCACAGGAAGACAATAAATTTACCAAAGAAGAAGTGGTAGGCCAAAAAAAATTAATTCACTTGAAAATGAGTTGGGACTAGTAAAAGAAGATGAAATTGAGGTCAGAAACCCTAACTGGGGGAAACTAGTTAATATTTCTCATATACATGATTTACCTCACTTCATAGACACAAGAGTGAAAGCAATAGAGATATCCTCACCCCATCCTACACCCATAGAGGCAAGTGAAGAACAAGTAGTAACACAAGAAGGTGAAGATGACCAAGAAGAAAAAGGAATATCAAGTGAAGATGAAGGATTTTTCATGACTATAGCGTAGTACCTAGGTACATCCACAGATAGTAAAACTGATTCTCGTGGGTACGAGTTTGTTCAAGGCATAGAGAGTGACCTAGAAGGATGATAGCCTAACTCAGGGAAAACCCTAATCATGTCCTAGATATGGCTCTTTCTATTGAAATAAGTTATAATTAGTACAAATTGGATTCCCTCTCAGACGCTACAGTAGATATTGAGATTGATGTCATTCATAAATATGCATCTCAGTTTGAACAAGGGGAAAGTTACAATACTACCCAGGAAACAATCCTTCCCCAAAAGATAAATTGGAACTCTGGAAATAATGGTAGGAAAATCCATACTAGAATTGGATCTACATCAAGAGTTGATATTATTCCTCTAAGAAATTTTCTAGAATGAATATCTACTCAGGAAGAGAATAAAAAAGCTAGTGTTAGATCAAACAGGTTAGATTCAAAAAATGCTAACAATGACTTTGATAGTGATGTTAGGATATTTAGTGGTCTATGTTGGAAAAAATGAGAGGGGGGGAGGGGTGAATTAGTGTTTAGATAATTATTCTATTTCAAAAATTTAAACATAAATCAGTTATATATCACTTGAAGCTTAACATAAGATCACATAACACATAATATGATTATGGGGAAACCTTGATTAGAGGAAAACCTCGGTGGGAATTAGTACCCACAAATATTGCACTAGTATAATGAACCTGTTAAAGTTCCTTTGCCCTATTAGGAGCAGTCTTTACAATGCAAGTACAATGAATTAGTTAAAGGCCTGACCCTGTTAGGATTCTTTTACAAACAACCCTGTTAGGGGTGAGGACTCACTGTCCAAGAGCTCACTGCTCAAAGAGAAAGAAGGCTACAACCTCCTGAGAATAGATATGCACTATATCCAAAAGTGAACTGCTGTATATGACATAGATGTCTGATCAGTTCTAGTTATGCACTTATACTCTTATCTTCTTTAGGGGATCTATCTCATGCTGACATCTTTACATTACTCTACTCTACTTATTTCTTTGACATGTCAAATATATCTTCTCATTTTATATATATATATATATATATATATATATATATATATATATATATTTATGCCTGAATAGACGGGACTATAAACAAGACCTTAGTCGACCCAAAAATAACATTCACAACACTTCCAAACAAATTGGCTTAAGCATGTTTACAAAAATGTTTAATACATGATTAAAAACTTATTACAATAGGCGCTAATCCTTTACAAAACAAAATATTACACGCTAATCAAAATCATGAAGTTGGCTTCATACTCTATTTTTTGAACTGCTAGTGTACTTATTCTTTCTGTAACTTGTTCGTACTTCCATTTCATAATATGCATGTATAAGGTAAGCATAAAAACATACCATAGATCTTAAGTCTAAATGCACATATCCTAATGTGATTTTACACACGTGCGCTGATGCTCTGATCAACTGCAAGTCACTATTATATTCTATCTTCTACACTTGGTCAATTTTCACTTCATAGTTTTCTATCAAATCTCCATATGAATTTTTTTCCATAATGACAACACAAAAAAATCCATATACTCCCTGGGAGTCAACTTTCCAACAATCTCCCCCTTTTTCATTAATGGCAACAAAGGAATGTGGCTAAGTTACTCAAAATTGACTAACATCAAAAACTGTATATTTTCTTCTCTTAACATATACTATATATTTCTTTACGCATATATATATATATATACACTTCTCCTCATACATACATTACTCCCCCTTTGACATTAATGACAAAGGTGTCAAAATTGTAAGTCTTTAAATACTTACTCCATGTATACATCTAGATAGGCTATCTGCATATTCTTCATCTCTTGTTGCCACAATGCCTTTAGTGCATCAATTGTTTGGAGATGGGTGCATAGAGCATATGTGAGTTTTTCCATCTTTGTCAAATCCATGTTGGGTCCTTGATCATAGGTAGCAATGGTCGCATCAATCTATTTAATGTTCTCATCCAGAACTACTAAGGAGGGCACAAGTGCATTTCTCAACTGAGTCTGCCTGATCCTTATCTTACTAATCTCCATTTTAGCTTTTTCTATCTTGTCTATATGACCTTGATAGATATTGTTGCAGATGTTTATATCTTGGGATGATGTTTCAACTGAGTGTCTTATGTTATCAACCAAGATATCAGCCTCTTCTATCTCTTTGATATGTTCAGAGGTGAGTTTGCCTCTGTCCATGCAATTTTCTATAACATTTCTGCCTTTTGATGCCAACTCTTTCAACATTGTCTGACCAATCTTCAATGACTTTAAATCTAAAGAAAAATTCTTTACCAGTTCATTCAATCTTTCCTTTTTGTACTCATCTTCTGCAATTCTAGTAGCTGAGTCTACTAAACTTGTAAAATGTGTTTTGAAGCTTGTTAGGATGCTGTCTACATCATCAACTAATTGAATTTTTGCTACTTTCTTGTCCTCAGGCACTAGGTCATTCAGAATGTTTACTGATTCCAAGAAGAGAAGGTTTCTCATAACCTATTTCTCTCTGGCTTTTACCATGGCTAGGACATTTATTTTGATCAAGTCTTCTTCTCCCTATGCATCCAAACTTGCTGAGTCGAGAGTTAATCTTGATAATAATGAAGTAGATGGTTCAATGGATGGTGTGAATATAGTATTTTGACTAGTATCTATGAATTCACTTTTTACTAGGATATCCATACCTAGTGTCTCATTAATCTGATTGTCTTGTTCTTTATTTAGATCTGTTGAATCATTAAAAGGGACTTCATCTTGCTGTAAAGATGTGTCATCAGTGCATACCTCCTTTTTTTCTTCATTTCTTACAAATTATTTATCAACTTTGTCTATATCATTGTCGGAAGCAGTCATGGATATATTGATATCATCAATCATTATAGTATCTCCTAAATCTTTTACTGTATCAAAAGCTATTGAAACTGAGGGTGCTGAAACATGTGGACCTGTCTTAGGTGCATTCTGAATCACTAGTTCTGCAACTTGTTTGGGAGGAATTTGAGTTACCTTTTCTGTAGGCACCATTGAAGGATACATATGTCTATCCATAAAAACTTGTGCAAAAGCTTTTTTAGTCTCTTTCCCAACTAACTCATACTCTTTGTTCATAATATGAAGAGTCCTTGTCTTGGTTCTGAGATGAGGCTTTACCAAATCTAATAGAATTTCCTTCTCATCATGTGCGAAAATAGGGAGAAGATTATCTAATGTTTCTTCTCTAATCCTCATATCTTCCTCAATTGCATGCCTTTTCATTATCTCTAGAATGTTCCATAGCTTGTCTGGTATCACTATTTTGAGTTCTAGAATTGACTTTTTAAACTTGATCATGTGAGAGATGAGCATAGAATGTATCTCAGATTTATCTCTCTTGATACTTGTCATAAAAATTTGTAATTGTTTCTAGTCTCCCTTCATTAACAATCTTGTTCCTTAAGACATTAAGAATAGGTGTGAATCCTACCTCAGGAGGATCTTGAGTACTTCTTACTATGCTCTGAGTTGTTCTTGAGGATGGGTGACTAGTGGGAACTTCCTTCCTTCCTCTAGAATTCTTGCTTGGTATAGAAGGTGGAGAGGATTCTAGATCAATGGTGATAGAGGGTACAAAAGTGCTCTCTTCAGTCTTCTTCTTCTTCTTCTTCTTCTTCTTCTTCTGGATGTCATCATACTTCTCTATTTTAACTTCTGCAGGATTTTTCTCAAGTTCTTTAGCAACCTTAGCTTCCCTAGCTTTGTCTAGGTCTTCTTGAGTAACCCCATGAACTTTTAGGATATTTGAGGTAATCCTTGATGCCTTCCCTTTGTTTTTAGCATAGTATAAGATAGAATCAATTTGATTTTTCTTTTCTCTATATGTTCCCCATCTAGGTTCATTGGGATCCTTGGGTGCGGATAGGAGAACTTGTGCATAACCTTCCAAGAATTGTTCTTCAACTTCATATCTGAGGGGGTGAATCCATTTTGTTCTAGGCTCAACTACCTCCATGCAAGTGCAGTTAGTTTCTACCATGAAGCATATGGTATCTTTGTATTTCTCAACTATCTTCTTAGGTATCTTGAACCTCTTCTACATCTTGATCCTAAATGTTTTGATATCCATGTCCATAGAATCTTTTGCACTACTATCTGATGTGGCTTTTAGTGATATCTAGGACATAGTAGGCTTACTCCTATCTAGGTAAAGATTTGAAACTTTACCAGCAATGTGGAAGTACAAATAGATGATCAAAGAACCAAACCTAAATATCTTTCTCTTGTCATGCTTAATGGATTTGATATTCTCTATCAGCTGTGCGCACAATAATTCATAGAGATTGTACTGAGCGTTATCTCTCACTATCCTTATTGCTGGTAGAACTGTTACTGTGGACACACTATTCAGTCTGCTTGCTTGCTGAAACTTGTATCCAAGTATCATAGTGAGTAGTTTGATGTCATTCTCCTTAATAGGATCAACAGTCATGCCGCACCTATCACTTCTAGATAAGAAAACTTGTTCAACCTACTTCTTAACATCCTTTCCAGTAGGAAGAGCTGGTCCAGTCTTAGGAAGTCCATTCATCTCATGAATTAGATCTGCAATGATGTGGATAGGAACCTCATCAATCCAATATAGGTCATCATGTATCTTACTTAGTAATATCTTAACCCATTTTGGCTCATAGAACTCGTGCACATTTGAATTCTCAAAGATAGGGTTATCAGTGAGATGTGCATATTCATCCTTGAATTAATAGTCTGGTTTCATCATAGAACCCATGAGATATGCAATACAATTGTCTCCAACTATTTCCTTCTTGCAATAAAAATATGCACGGATGTCTTCTACATGTATGACTCCAAGCGGATTCCTAGAGAATTATCCTTCAACATCATCTATTATAGACTTGAATGGATGCTTCTTAAAGAAAAATATCTTCCTTTCAACAATGTCAAATACAATAGGGGTTGCCATACTTAATTTCAACTTGGTTAAGTAGGGTTTCACAAAAATTCTAAAATGATGTGACTGGTAGGGTTATGTTCCAATCATTAATCTGTTCACAAACTAACTAATCCTTTGAGTTGTAGTGATTTGATTCTCAATGCTTATCTACTTCTGAATGCTTCAATCTCGAATGCAAAGTGAGGTTTTTAAGATCTTTTGCCAATTTATATAAATATTACTTGAATTTAATGCTCGTTTTCGTAAAGTGGTTTATAGAGATAATTTCAAACTTTGTTCTGAATGAAGTAAAGGAAATGTGTGAATGCATACAACCTTAATTCATGATCACATGCATGAATCCATAGGCGCATACTCAAAGGTGAGCATACCAGCCATGCAGGGGTTCAAAGCCAGAATAGCTCCCCCTAAGACCATGAGGGTCAACTATCCAGAAGTAGAAGGTGCATCCACTAAGGATGCATCTACTACCTTGTTCTCTTTATTATCCTTCTTTACTTTGACCCATATTTTATCTGAGTTAGCTTTAGCTTCCACAAACTTAACTTCTCCTGATACTTAAAATAAAGACTTCTTAGGATTCTCTTGTCCTTTTGTTCTTGATCTGCAAGACCTTTAGATGTGTCCAGCCTTTCCACATGAGTGAAAAATGATAGGAGGTCTGTTGTTGTTATTCATCATGCTGCATTGCTTGGCTGTGTGTCCATTGTAATTACATATCTGACATGTAATGTTCTATAAGTTTCTTTGAGGTTGATTTCTCTGATTGAATTGAGTTTGATTCCTTTGGTTTAGTTGTGGCTGATTTCTTTGATTTGTTCTGCAATGAATAGCCCTATGACCAAAATTATTTCAAGAGTAACAGTAACCATTGAAGGGTCTTACATTCTTACAATCTCTTTCCAAGGGTCCATGCTTGTTACATGCATAGAAAGTATGGTTGATTGCCTTGTGCTTATCTTTTGGTGGTTCTGCTTTGGTCTCTTCATGATTCTCAGTTTTCTTTTCTACTGAAGATTCTATTTGAGATTTCTTTCTTTCTTGTAATGAGTTGATCTCAATTTGAGCTATAATGTATCCCTTACTAGTGGTATCACCTTTTAGTTTTTGTGCATAAAGCTGTGATTGAATTAAATCATAACTTGTGTGTAGTTTGTCAATCTTGTCTTTTGCTCCTGATAATTCAGATTCAATCTTATTCTTGATGTTTTCCAATTCCAAGATTTTCATATTGGCTTGCATGACTTCTTCATCTAACTATTTATTTTATTTGTTCTTCTCTTCAATAGCTGTTAGACTATCAGGTAATTGATCATTCAATTCTTCTATCTTACCCTTTAAGGATAAGTTTTCTTCATTCAGTTTCTTGACCATTTTCCCCAAATCATTCGTAGAGCAATCTTTGAAATCTTTTTGTAACTTTTTGATAAGCATTTATGAGCCATCAACTTTTAGCTTAAGTTCCTCATTTTCTTTCTCAGATTTGTCTAGATCTTCAAGGGCTGCTTCAAGATTCTTTTTCAGATGTTTGACTTCTACTAAATCCATGATCTCCTCAAGTGGTTAAACTTTTCTCTTACAGGACCAGAGCTCTGATACCAATTGTTGGAAACACTGAGAGGGGGGGTGGGTGAATCACTGTTTAGCTAATTATTCTATTTCAGCACATTAAACATAAATTAGTTATATATCACTTGAATCTTAACATAAGATCACATAACACATAATATGATTATGGGGAAACCTTGATTAGAGGAAAACTCCGATGGGAATTAGTACCCACAAATATTGCACTAGTATCATGAACCTGTTAAAGTTCCTTTGCCCTGTTAGGAGAAGTCTTTACAATGTAAGTACAATGACTTGGTTAAAGGCCTGACCCTATTAGGATTCTTTTACAAACAACCCTATTAGGGGTGAGGACTCACTGTCCAAGAGCTCACTGCTCAATGAGAAAGAAGGTTACAACCTCCTGATAATAGATATGCACTATATCCAAAAGTGAACTGTTGTATATGACACAGATGTCTGATCAGTTCTAGTTATGTGCTTATACTCTTATCTTCTTTAGGGGCTCTATCTCATGCTGACATCTTTACATTTCTCTGAATAGACGCGACTATAAACAAGACCTTAGTTGGCCCAAAACAACATTCACAATGCTTGCAAAAAAATTGGCTTAAGCATGTTTAAAACAATGTTTAATACATGATTACACAATTATTAAAATAGGCTCTTAGCCTTTACAAAACATAAGATTACATGCTAATCAAAATCATGAAGTTGGCTTCATACTCTGTATTTTGAACTTCTAGTGTACTTGTTCTTTCTGTAACTTGCATGTACCACCATTCCATACTATGCATGTGTAGGGTAAGCATAACAACATACCATAGAGCTTAAGTCTAAATTCGCATATCCTGATGTGATCGTATGCACATGTGCTGATTCTTTGATCGACTGCAAGTCACTATTCTATTATGTCTTCTACACTTGGTCAATTTTTACTTCATAGTTTTCTGTCAAAACTCCATATGACATTGTTGCCATAATGACAACACAAAATAAGACATATAATCCCTAGGAGTCAACTTGCCAACATTCTAGGTAGTCCTTTGGAGAGTGTCATAGTATATATTCTCTTACCCATTGAAATCCTTGATCAAGATAATGTGGTGATATCTTTAGAATCCATTAGATCTATATCCCTAATCCACCCTGAACTTATTGACTGCAATTCCAACAAGCCTATAAACCTGATTTCTTCCCCAAATGACTATATCTTGGCCTATTATCTAAATTTTATTTATCCTCTTACCTCTTCCATGGGTGCAATGAGAATGATCATGGTAGAGGGGGATATCAAGTTTCTCTATCTAAAAAATAAAAATAAAAAGAAAGAGTTATGATGGTGAAAACCACTTTTTGGCATTATCAAAACCTAAAATAGTAAAAACAAATGAAGTATCCAATGGTGAAAACCTCTTAGAGGTGCTGGAGGATGGGATAGTTGATATATTTCCTAATCACTTTTAGGATTGGTCTTTATTTTGTATAGATCCTACTCATATGGTCAATCAGGGAACAATAGAATCACTCCAATTAATATATCTAGCACAATCCTTGTCCAAAGAAGAGAAGCAACAGTTCACCCAATTTTTCATGAGAAAAAATATCAACTTTTCTTGGTCCTAATCAGACATGCTAGGAATTGATACTGACTTGATAATGCATCACATGTCTATTTCTCCCAATGTCAAACCAATTAAATAGAAGCTCATGAAAATTCATCCCCATGTGGAAATATTGGTTAAAGTTGAGTTATAAAAGTTGTTTAAACCATATTTCTTTAGAGCTATAGCATACGCCAACTGGATCTCAAACATTGTGGCTATTTCTAAGGCTGATAAATCAATCAGGTTTTGCATGGACTTCAGAGATTTAATCAAATATTTTCCTAAAAATGATTCCCCACTCCCCAACATTGACATGATTGTGGACCTCACAACATGGTATGAGATGTATTCTCTCATGGATGGATTTACAGGGTATAATCAGATAAAAATATCACCTCAAGTCAGGAAATGAAAAATTTTACATATGCTTGAGGCAAGTTCTATTGGAATTTTATGTCTTTTGGTATCAAAAATGTGGGAGCAACATACTAGAGATCTATGATGACCATATTCCATGACATGATGCATAAGAATATGGAAGATTATATCAATGACACTTTGGCAAAATCAACAAAAAAGACTACACATTTTGTTGGCTTAGAGAAATTTTTTGACTGGATGGAACAATTCAAATTAAGACTACATCCAAAAAAGTGTTCCTTTTTTTAACATCGGGCAAACTCCTTGGGTACATTGCCTTGGCAAAAGGAATTGAGGTCGATCTAGGAAAAGTGACAGCAATTATGGAAATGCAACCACCAAAAAATATCAGCCAACTCATAACATTAGAAGGAAAGCTATAGTCAATCAGGAGATTCATCTCACAACTAGCAGATAAAGCTCAATCCTTTACAAGGACATTACATAAGGGCATAACATTCAAATGGGATGAAGGATGTCAAAAGAACTTTCAATAGATCAAAGAGTACCTAGCAAATCCACCTATTTTAATGTCACCCATACTAGGAAACCCTCTGCTACTATATATGTCAGCTACAAAAATGTCACTTGGAGATTTAATAGGACAACATGATGAAACAGGAAAGGAAAGAGCAATTTACTACATAAGAAGAACAATGGTTTCCTATGAACACTGTGTATAGTCAAAAAATGGAAGCACTTCCATTTTGGACTGGTTTAGCCCTCTGAGTAAGTGGTTTGGGGTCATGTCAAGTGCCTTTAATGGGTCTCTAACTTGGATCTGGATTTTACCCATGTTCTTCCACCTTTTCCACTTCTCTTCGGCCTATTTTTGGCACCTTGATCTACAAATCTGAGTTCCTTGACCTCAGGGTCAAGGTCAACCTTCTGGGTCAAGGTTGACCTCAACTCTAACCTAGGTCAAGGTCAAAATTGACCCTAACCTAGGTCAAGGTTGACCTTGACCCTTACCTATGTTAGAGTTTACCTTGACCCTAACCCAAGGTCCAAATTTCAAGTTTCTAGGGTTTCCAGATGTCGGGCTTCAGAAAGATTTAATTCCTGCTTCTGGGTCGGCTATTTTGATCTTTGAGGCAATGAACCTTGTAATTATAGTTAATATAGGTCCACTTCTAAGGGTATAGGTCTAATTTTAATTTAATTATCCTATGTAGGCCTCTCTAGAATATTGTTCCCTAGATTGGTATATAAGGAAGCTTTCTCCTCTCATTTTCTCTAAGAGGAATGAAGCAATTTCATCCATCCAAACTCTATGCATGATCTATTGAAGCAAGCATCTACTATGAACAATTCAAGAATTCAAATAAATTTAAGCATTCAATTCATCAAGGAGATCCATTGGTATCCATTGAAGGATTCAAGCTCTATGGTGCCCTCTTGTTGAAGATTTCTCCATCCACATCCATGCAAGCCTCTTCCTATTCCAAAATCCATTCAAGATTGGTGTTGAATATTTACAAGAAATTGATTTGAGACATCCTAGATCCTACATCCTACATTCTACATTCTAGATTCATTTGGTTCATACATACTTGTGGATCCAAGGGTTCAAATCCTCCACAAGGGTTTCTATACAAGAAAGGTGAATTGGTTTATTTTCTTTGTTTATTTATGAAATTTCAATTAACTTTAAGGTTAATTCCAAAATTGGGGTTTGACGAAGGAAAAATCTTTGCCCCAAAAAAAAAAACCATTTTTCTTGTAGGTACAGGTTCAGGATAGCATATTCAAGTATAGACCTGTATACCCTTTTTGACATACTTTTCAAATCCAGAAATAGATTTTCCGTCAGAATGTGTAGGTCAAGGTCGAATTTCTATTTTGGGTCAGGATCAACTTTCTATTTTTGGCCAAGATTGAATTTATGTTTTGGGTCAGGATCAAAATTCTATTTTGGGTCAAAATTGGCATGAGCCAGATCTGGAAAAGATTTCTCAGTTTTCTTTGTCTCTGTGTTTCTATTCTTGATCTGGTTGCAGAACTTCTAGAAACTCGGTGTAGACACCTGAAAACAACATTTTCTAGATCTGTGATATTTTGAGGTTAGTACTTGTCATATAATTCATTTCAATTAAGGTCTTAATCAATTCAAATCTATTATATTCTTCATCCATTATTTGAGATTGTAATACTTTCTTCTTTCTTCTTATTTCCAATTGATTGATGCATTTGTGCATTAACCATTTTCTTATGGTTGATCAAAGTGGATCTTTCCTTTGTGAAGTGGGGATAGAAAGGGGATCTTATCTTCTCCTCAATAATATCAACATAAAAAAACATTTTCAATCTTACATTTTATACCTTACACACAATTATATATTTGTTGAAAAGGCTTGTCTAGAAGTGGTATTTTCTTCATAAAATATTTGACATTACATGCTCTCGCACACCCTATCAAGATGATTGTAAAGATTGATCCCTTAAAGTACTTGTTAAGTAAGGCAACTTTGACTAGTAGAATAGAAAAATGGGTGATGATACTCAACAAATTTGACATTGAGTACATAGACATAATAGTTATCAAAGGACAAGTTATTGTTGATCACTTGGTGGATGCTCCTCTTTAAGATACTAAACCACTAATCATAGAATTTCTAGATAAAGCTATTCTACATCTAACAGAGTACCCGTGGAAAATGTTCTTTGATGTCTCATTCACACATATGGGTCTAGAGCTGGTGTACTCTTTATAAAACCCACAAGATACAAAATCCCTAAATCTTACAAGATGATCTTTCCTTGTAGAAACAATATAGTTGAGTATGAAGCTTTAGAAAATAGACTAAAGTTAGCCATCAAATGGAAAATCATGGAACTACACATTTATGGAGACTCTTAGTTAGAGATCAACCAAGTAAACAACCAATACTAGACTAAGGATGAAAATCTCACACTCTATAAAAGGATGGTTGATGATCTAAAGAAGTACTTTGTCTTTATCACCTTCCAGCAAATCCCAAGAGAAGAAAACAAAGTAGCCAACGCCATGGCTTCTTTGGCCTCAATGTTACAACTAGAAGAGCATTAGTTTCTCTATAAATTCCTAAGTGAAGAACTCCCTTTTCCAGCCTATGATTCCCTAGAGTCCCAAATAGTGTGCTCAATTATGGGCACTGAATCTTATCGATATAGCTAGATGGACTCTTCCATGCATGCCCAAATAATTCCTGATGACCTATCTAGAATGAGAAGAGAAAAATTATAAGAAATGCCTCACATTATTTCATCATAGCCAATGACTTGTACAAATAATGTCTAGACGGTACTCTCCTTAGGTGTCTATAATGCAAAGTGTATGAGCATGCGCTAAAGGAATTCCATGAATATATTTGTGGGTCTCACTCGAATGGTCTCTCATTGGCCAAGAAACTCCTAAGGGTAGGGTACTAATGGCATTCTATGGAGAAAGATATTGTTTAGTTTGCTAAGTCCAAAAAAAAAGTCAATTTCATGGTAACCTAATCCATGCTTATGCTAGAGATCTATTACCTTTTATCACACACTAGCCATTCCAGCAATGGGACTTTGAGTTGGTAGGTCAAATATATCCTTTGTCATCTAGAAAACATAAATTTATCATTACATCGATTGAGTACTTCACAAAATGGGTCAAAGTGGTCCCGCTTATCAAAGAAACTGGTAATAAAGTATTTATGTTTATCCTGGACTACATCATTTTCAAGTATGGGATACCTCCCTCTATTATAATAGATAATGGGGGACAATTCAAGAACAATGATATTGATGAATTATGTGAAAAATTAAATATTACCCAACATTGTTCCTATATCTACTATCCCCAAGGGAATTGATAGGTTGAGCGATCCAATAAAAATATATTGAAAATCTTGCATAGGATAGTGAGAAAGTCAGGGAAAGAATGGCATCTCTAGTTGAATCCATCTTTATGGGCCTATTGAACCAGTATCAGAATGCTTACAGGGACAGTGCCATTTTCCTTGGTATATGGCATAGAAGTAGTAGTACCTATTGAGGTCAAGATACCATCACTTAGAGTCTACTTACAAGGATTCATAACCGATGGAGATTACCAAATTTCAAAAATCTAGGAGTTAGAAATAATTGCCGAAAGAAGGAAAGAAGCATTTGACCATCTAAGGGTCTATTAAAAAATGATGTCTATAGGTTACAACAAGAAAGTAAGATACAAATAATTTTAGTTTGGTGATCTTGCACTTAGAGAGAATCCAAAGAATAAACAAAATCATGAGCAAAAGGGGAAATTTGAACCCAACTGGCTAGGTCCCTTCATGATTACCGCAACATTTGGATTTAGAGCTTATTAACTATCAACTATAGAAGGGGATAAATTTCTTGATCCCATCAACACAATCCACCTGAAGAATTTCTATAGCTAGACATTTTGAGCAGTTCCTATATAAAGAAAATGATCCTAAAAAAATATGAAAAATACCAAAAAGAAGAAAAAGTAAAAAAACATTTAGAAAAAGTCCTAAAAAAATGACAGTCATGGTGAAAACCTCGCAAATAGGTGCCTTGATGGATAAACTTTCAAAAAAAATGTTGAAAAATAAAAAAAGTGCCTTGGTGAAAACCTTGTAAACTTGTGCCTCAGTAGCAAAAATAGGAATTCTGCCAAGTGGTGAAAACCTAGAAAACAAGCCTCACTTGTGACTAGTACTCCATCTATCAATGCGTAGCTTGATTGTCTCACTCACAAAGGTCTCATCTTGCTTCATTGCACCGATAGAATTTCAATATCTTTTCCCAATTTTTTTCTTGACATCATAGCTTGGAATCGGTCGATATTGTTGGTCCTAGAGGCCTAGTTCCTCACTAATGGAAATATCCTAGCCATTTGGGAAACTAATTCAACATCTTGTCATTCATCTCGCTAATCAAAGTTAGCTATCTTTCTCTTTCAACCACTAGACAGTTTTCCACTATCACACTGGTGTTTTTCAACATCCTAATCAACAATGTTTCTAAACACTACTTATTCGGACACATCTTTGTTTTTCAGCACACATCAGATAATATATCAATGCACTTAAATCTTGGCTTAATAACACTGAAGTACACAATTGTGTTTTTCAACACTAAGACGTACAAGCATGATGGTATTCCTTAACACCCTACACAAACAAACATATCACAATCGCACTTGATGAAAGCCTGATAAACTTTTCTTTGGATGTTGTATGTTATCAATGATTTTATATAATATTTTCTTTGATTGATGCTTGTTGGTGTCATCCCAGTGATCTAGTAACACCAAATAAATTGGGTATCTATGATAAGCACCTCCACAGTAAGGTGGATCAACCTCACATACCTCGAATATGTTTATTTATACACTAAGGTGAGGTCAGGACTATCTCCTTGACTGTTAATCTGCATGTTTACACAAGATTGAGCTCATGGTTATCTCAGCTTTGAATGCCTTGATACTAGTGCACCCTTTCAATATGGACTGGAAACAATGTTCAAGTCATCTTGGTCCTTGTACCTTGATGCTTCCATTATTTTCCCACATTTTATCTGATAATATTCATACTCATATCCTTATGGTTGCAGTGGCACCAGTAAGGGTTGTATCAACTCCGATGTCCAAAAGGCTCGATGATGACAAAACTAGCTAAAAGGAATCAGTGACTAGACTCATGTCATAGGTTGCATTTCATTCTTAGGCTATCATTTTATTATATAATTATGGAAACAACTGAGCTATCCTTCTAAAATTTAATCCTTCATTGAAGCGGTTAACTACATTGATCACCTTAAGGTTATATATCTGCAAAAAAGGGTCAGAATCAACCAAGAAAGAATCAAATCATCACATTTTTTAGAGAATGTTATGATATCAAGAAATATCATGATAAGGTAACAATGTATAATAAGGAAAATAAATAAGATATGTTTCATTCAAGATACATGAAAGAGCTACTCAACAAAAATGATACAAGATGCTAATCTAATAAAAAATATCACATGAGAAACAAAACAAGAAAGCATGCATTAAAGACATTACAAATGAGCATGAATCAATCATATATATATATGAAGTATCGTCCAATGTCTAGAAAAAGATGCTCAGGTAATCTCGAGAAAAATATACATCCTTGATGGAAATGAATCATGTGTACATCAATGTATCTCACAAAAAATCATAATAGGGAAAGATAAAAGAAGGGAATATCAGGACTGGCTCCTTGCCTCAACATCTCATAGGGTAGGAGGTGGAGGTGCATCTTATCTAGGTGGAGGGTCCTGTCCCCCAGATCCCACCAAGTACTATGAATATGGAGGCACGTGTTATTCTAAAGGCACTACTACACTATATGCTGCCACATATTAGGCTGCCCTGCTAGTCTGCTAGGTAACCTTACACTAAAGAAAACTATGCTCAGCTATGAGCCCTTGGATCCTCTCATCCTTCTCTATAATAGTGTGGTCTCTCTTTACAACCTGTTCCTAAGACACTACCAACTGCAGCTTTAACCCTCGGAACTGTCCCCTCAAGGTACAGATCACATTCTATGGGGTGTGCTCCCTGGGTACACCCTCCTCCTCCCCAACATGTGCATTCCTCCTTTGTTAGGCCTATCAGATTGCATCATAAAAATTGAGATCCTATAGTGCATCACCCATCTCTACATCTATTGTACTTGATGGAGGGACACCAACCCCAACAGAACCTAAGATCCCATGCTCTTTGTGTTGTCATTGTTGACCAACTATAGGTTCCTTTCTATAACTAGAAATAGGATCTCCCCCTGCTCCCATAGGAACTGGAGCCCTCTATCCTCCACCTACTTCTCTATAAGGGACATGATCCTCAACAATCCATGGCACTCTATTGAATCTATAAATCTACGGAAATAATGGTAGGGACATGATCCTGCATCTGCCACATCCTCTAGATACTTCCAAGATTGTCATCTCATCTGTATAATATCCTATAAGGAAAGGGAAGGAGAGAACCTAGGAACCCATTCCTGTCACTCCTCGGCCACAAAACAAGCATAGGTCATGAACTCTTGTGAGATGCTTTGAGGTTGTCCATACTGCCTCAGTACTTGAGAGGCAACAAATCATTCAATAATAATTGAATTCCTCTAGATCAAAGGATGTTAAAAAAACAATTATCTCCTCTAAGCCCTCCAATTGGCCCTGGCCTTGGTACCCCAATAAGGCCTCCAGGTCACTACACTGAGGTTGTCAAGGTGACACCTCCAATAATCAGTCTTCCCCAAGTGGGGTTGCATAAGGAAACCAGAGTATCTATAAACAAATGGTTGTCCATCCTATTGTGGATTGTTTTTCATAGGCCTACTAATGGGAAGGTGCTCCCATGCCCATATATGAAAAATTAATACTCCTATAGCCATACCTCTTGAACCTTGGAATACAACCTCATGCATCTCGCGGTACGTCTATGCGAGTAGGCACTGACCCCATCCCAATTGTTCTAGACTGGTGACAAGTTTATCAAGAACTTGGCCCCAATCACATAAAAATCCCAACTAGCCCCTGTCTTCCATAATGAAGCAACCCATGAAGCCTCCCATGTCATTGGCAAGAGGAAAATGAGTACCATATCTAATCACCATGTCATCCAAGGTGATCACTCGATCTAGGATGGTTTGATCATGTAATACTCAAATAAGAGCCTGTATACCAAGATGTAGAGTTATGTCATACTCAAATCTCTCTCTAGCATAATAAATCTAGAGGATCATGTAGATGTCCTCGGGGGTAATGGTCATCTCCTCGGTCAACGTGTGAAAGGTATTTTTCTCTCTATGAAATCGCTCGACCAAAGCTGTGAGAAATTTGTGATTCACATGAATATTGGGCATCTAAAGCAACCAACCAAACCCACACTCACTAATGTGAGCTCTTTATGCATATGAAAGGTTCCTCACTAACCACATGGTTGGAGGATAGATGGATCAGAACTGAATATTAGGTGGCTGCACCTGCAAAAGAAAAATAATGAGAAACCATCATTAAATGAGAGAAATCAAGCTAAAAATGTTGAATAAATGAATCATGATGATCAAATAAGATAAAAAACATGCCACAGAACCTAAATTTAAGAGCTAAAGAAATGAATTTTTCCACTAAAGACCCTAAAAATTCTCATTGTTTCCCATACAAGAAAGTATAGAAGGGAGCAGTAGCATGATGACTTGTACGAGTCAGGGTTATAGACCGTATGACAAACTAAGATGATACGAAAAAAAGGTACATTGACATACAATAGAAGGGGTGTGAAAGAGGGCTCACATACGAGTCATGGGTCCCTTCCAGAAAAAAAGTAAAGGGTCCATACGACTAAGCCATTTTTTGTATCTTGTCATACGAGCCCTCTCATGGGCCCATACAACAAAACAAATTAATGGTTGGAAAAATGACAAAAGGATTGCAAAAATTCAATAAAAACTTGTAAAACAAGAATCAACAAGATGTTTTTGTGACTACTTACTAGAGGCAGGTAATTTTGAGGCCCGTTGTGCCTTTTCATGTGCTTGAATCAATGATTCTTGAATGGGACCACAATTTTCACTCAAAGAATGTTTTTTTGGAATTTTTAATTGACAAATGAAAATAAAATGACCCTTTTGGCCCTTATATAGGTTTTTGACCTAATTTTCAACTTGCTATGATAAACATGAAAATTGCATCCTTAGCTAATTGGATAGTCTTGAATCCATTTTTGAGATCAAAATTGAAATCCAACATCATTTCTCTTGTAAAAAATGTTAAGGTAACCTGTCACTTCAAAGCAAATGACTGCTGATGCTTTCCTCGCAGAATTCCTCTTAATTTAAGTCCTAATCAATTGAATCAAGTACTCTCTATTTAAATCCAATAAATTTAACCTTGGTCAACCAAAGTCAACTCTCGGTCAGGGTATTTGCAAGATCATGGTATGCCAAACTAGGCCTCAAGTGGCAATGGAAATTTAGAAAATCAGGGTTAGGAAGTTGACGTAAAAATTTGGACTAGTTATCAATCTTATATCAAAAATGTGTAAGAAGAGAATCTATAGAAAATTGAATCTAGTTTCTAAGCTACTATCCCTTCTTTAAAAAAAAATATTCTATATGGTGAAATTTCAAATTTCAATGCAGTAGTATGAAAATTTTAGGAAAAAGATAAGAAGAAGGTGTATGTCTGATCACCTTAAACAATACAAAATGATAATATTTGTTTACAAGATTATAGATATAAGTAGTAGACTCATGTTTGGATGTGAAACATATTTTTTTTGTAATTTGTTTCCAAGTAAATAATTAATTATTATTTTTCTACTATAAATTTTCCAGAATATAAAAAATCTCATGTCTAACCACCTTAACTTAGTCTAAAATTCATCAAATTGTTTTTTTTTAGTTTTTAATTGTAGTAGGAAAATCATAGAATGTGACTCATATTTTGGATTTAAAAAATTTTATACCATTTGAAAGTTATAGTTATTTTTCAAGGAGTCTATAATCGGGACTAAAAAGATAAGAAGTAGGTGTATGTCTAACCACCTTAAACACAATCAAATGATAATTTTTTTTTACTAGATTCTAGATATAAGTAGTAGATTAATGTCCAGATGTGACACATATTTTTTTGTAATTTGGTTCTAATTAAATAATTAATTATCATTTTTCTTCTACAAATTTTTCAGAATATAAAAGTTCTCGTGTTTGACCACCTTAACTTAGTCTAAACTTAATCAAATTGATTTTATTTTGTTTTTTTTCTTGTAATAGGCAAAGCATAGAATGTTACACATGTTTAAGATTTAAAAAATGATATACCATTTGAAAGTTATAGCTATTTTCAATCAGTCTACCAATCAGGACTTCTTTTTCACTTCGCCACTTTTTGGGATACCATGATCCTGCACATACCCATCAACCATACTTCAAATCAAGCTTGAATCCAATTATTTTGTATCATGCTTGTTTCCCTAACAATCATTTTAATTTCAATCCTGAGGGTCAACATCAATACATCAATAATTTGATTCAATCAACAATTTTTATTGCTAGGGGTATCAGATCTCCAGATCAAATCAAGATCCTTTCTACACAAGTGATTTCATCACTTCACATCAAGTCACCTTAATCTCTAGGGGCATATCAGTTTCATTGCACCATGTTTATCTAATATAACCTCTTAAATCATGTAATTGAGTTCATCAGGACCCATATCAAGTTGATTATCCTAAACAATCAATCAAATTTCAATTAATCTCATTGCACCACAGTAGGTTGATTAGTCATTCAAACCAATCCAAAATTGGGAAATCTTCTTTGGGATGGATATTTAGTTTCATCGCTTCACATCAAGATGAATATTCAAACCTCTCTATTAGTCTTCTCTCAATCTAGTTTAGAACTTACATCTTCAGATATCCCTATCAGTCTTCTCTCATTGAAGTCTGGAGTTGATATCTTCAATCTCTAATCAATCTTTGTTCAATCAAGTTCAGAATTGGTTCTAATCCATGGGATATTTTGATCACTTCATATCAAGCTATTATTGATTTACCACCAAATGTTCTTTGAATCAACGTGTTACCTGCACATTGATTCAAACAGGGGAAAATGCAATCACCTAAAATTCGTCTAGTAAAACCATAGCCCCTAATTAAATTAATTGGCCTTAAAAATCCTAAATCAAAAGAATTTATTGATAGACCTTAATTATGTAAGTATTTAATCAAACTTACTTGCATAAGTAAATCAAATTGTTGAATCAAATTCTTAATCAAATCTTTAATCATGTAATTGTTTAAATTACATGGTTTGATTAAAATTCCTAATACTTTTAATTAAAATAACCCCTTCGCACATCCTCACACATGTGTGAGCACATGAAAATCCAAATAAAGGAAATTAAAAGGGGATAATTACCAAATTTGTCTCATTCTCCCCAAACAAACACAAAGTTGACCAATCAACGATCTTCCACCTGGATGAAACCCACATGGATTGAAGGGAAATGCATCACAATCACCCTTCATGGCCAAATCTGGGCCATCCATTTCAAGGAAATTCCTATAAAAAGGATAGCTCTCCTTTCTCAAAGGGATGAAAATTTTAGAAGTAACATCATAATGCTATTTTGATCTTAGGTTTTGTTCATGTATTTTTGTAAGAAGTATGAAAAGAATGAAAGCATAAACAAGAAGTAATCCAAGAAAATGAAATGTCAGAAGATTTTACCATAAACCAAAGGAGAGAAAGATTTCAAGATCAACCACAAAGAATATGAGAAACTTCAAGAATCCAACAAAGAGCCAAGAGATTTTGGTAAGGGGAAAAGCAAAGAAAAACCCCTTTGTGAATAAGAATATGGCAAAAAGCCGAATGGATGAGAGCAATAAGCTCAATGCAATAATGAGAGCAATGAGAGATTGAGAGATAGAGGAGAAGATTATTGAAGCAAGTGTGTGAGAGACATCTCTTAAGTAGAGATGAGTGGAGGAGTTTTCATGTAACTCCCTTCTCCCATGGATGCCACATTCATATTGTGTGTGTGACAAATGTGTGATTCCTCTTAAGGAGGAATATCTATTTTCCTTATTAAAGGAATTACAAAATAGTGACATGTCCTCCTACATGGACTAGAGGACAAAT
>MU224010.1:1805929-1877847 GCA_018584345.1 Thuja plicata
TTATTTCAATATTTCCTAAGGTTTGATCATTTTTATCTAATTAAAAGATTTAATTTTCTTTTTTATTAAATAAAATTCCTCTTATTTAATTAAAAGATTTAATCTCCCTTTTAATTAAATAAAATTCTTCTTATTTAATTAAAATATTTAATCTCCCTTTTAATTAAATAAAATTCCTCTTATTTAATTAAAATATTCAATCTCCCTTTTAATTAAAATTCCTCTTATTTAATTAAAAGATTTAATCTCCCTTTTAATTAAATAAAATTCCTCCTATTTAATTAAAAGATTTAATCCCCCTTTTAATTAAATTCATCTTATTTAATTAAATTAAATCCCCCCCATTTAATTAAATAAAATTCTTCTAATTTATTTAATTAAAAAGAAAACCCCTCTTTTAATTAAATAAATAAAAATCCCCTTTTCATCACATCTTCCTAAGTGGTGGGTTTTTGCCTCTTAATCTCAACCATTGATCAATTTTTTTTGCCTCTTAATCTCAAACGTTCACTTTCCTATATAAGGAAATCTCTCTTTCTCATTTGATAATCATCAATCATCAATCAATCATCAATCATCAATCATCAATATCATCTTTTTCATAGTATTGTTATGCTGCAAGTTTGGAGAGCAATTTTGGAGGAGCATTTGAGCACTTGAGCTTGGATATTGCAACATCTCTCTTGTCTACTTCTTCTTGCATCCATGGCTATTCATTTAGATTAGATTCATGTTTATTTTCATAGATTAATCTTGCATTTGTATTTCCTTTCATAGATTTAGCCATGCATTGTTATCATTTAGATTAATTTCCTTTCATGCATTACAATCATATAGAGTAGATCTCATTTTCATGCATTTGAATCTCTCGTTTCATGGTGTACTTGCATAGGCATTAACTAGGTCAATCTTAGGGCCTCCATTTCACACCTTTGCACTCCATGACTAGAGAGCTATGGATCGATATTTGAGGCCTCATTCTTGAGAAACCTTGAATGGAATGATTCATAGAAGTGTGTCAACATTTATGCACACAACTCTAACCATGCCCCGTAGAAGGTTCACTATATTGTTAAAATATCCCTCTACTAGAACTCTAATGAACACCCTAAGATGGCTGAGTATGTTGGGTCTCTCTACTATAGTACTAGCTATGTTCTTTAGATCTAGGGGTACCTCAACTCTTACCACTCTATTGATCCTAAAACAGCTGCTACCTACAATTCTACTAGAGACCTAACCTAGGATGTGTTGAATATGCCTTTCAAGAACCTATGAGATGTACCTATGTACTCCATACACCTAATCCAATAGGTTGAGCATTTCTAACCTATACACCTATCCTACCTCCAAAAACACTAGAAATTTTATCCTCAGCCAATCTTACCTTCTCTATAGTGACAAAAAGAGTCCTAGGCTAGAGAATATGAATATACCCACTCGTACGACCATTAAGGCCTCACATAAAGTATTGCACAAACATAGGCTAATCACATATTAAAATGGCATATTACCTCAACACAAAGAGTGTATGATCCTATTGTCCATTTTCATAGACCCCTATCAAAGATGGTGAAAATCATAAACATGTTCCTGATAGTAGTGATCAAAAAGAAAATGTGCATGGAACCACTCCTCAAATATCTCCCATGATATAGTGAGGATATCCAAATGAAGATCATGTTCATCTATGAACCACCAAGTAGACACAAAATTCCTCAAGTGCATAATGGAACACTGAGTTCTTGTATTTCTCTCATAAGGGTACATAAGTGAAGAAATGTCTAAGATCTAAAAGCCAAGAAGCCTTTGTAGAATTACACAAAACATCAAAAGTGGGTGATGGGACCTCATTAGGTCTCTCATATACACTACATAGATAAAATATTTAGCCACCATTTTCCTCTCTCTCCTATGCTCTAATCTATAGCTACTTGTCGTAGAATAACACTCATGCTCTCCTCTCTCCTCTTATTCACCACGATCAGATAACTAAGACTCCCCATGGTGAGATACCTCTTGACGAGGTCCTAACTGAGTAGTTATCTCTTGAAGCAACTAAACTAACTAGGGATTCCCATATTTACCATCATGACCACCTTTCTATTTCTCTTGGTGATCGTCCTAATGTTCGTCTTCCCAATGGTCTTCCAAATTATGTTCCTCCTTATGTTCATCCTGATGGGCATTATGTCAACCATCTCTATTTCTAGGAAGCATCCTTTAGGGTAAAAGAAGATATAGATCAAATTCAACATAAATACATCTAGAAGCCATTCAAAGACCATAGGGGAAAATATATGCATCAAAGAGCATAACAACCATACATCACTTACACTAAACATAATGGGTACATATACACTAGATCTCCTTGTGTATGAACATGGGCTCTAATACAAGATGTAATGCCCTACCAAGGAACCATTGATACATAGGGTGATACATACACTAATAATTTGAAAAAAAAAGAAAGATATAAAATAATGAACATAAGGGTATCATGACTAACATTGCATAAGAAAATAAGGAAACATACATAGATCATTCATGACCAAGTAGAAGAAGAAGTCTTACAAGCACTTCCAATGGTTTCAAGATGACTCAAATACACACTCAGAATGGAGTACACATGTTCTTGAGATTGACTAACAAGAGCCCAAACAATGTCTAGGGAGGTACAAGAGGCCAAGCCATAAATAACTCATGACAAACAAATAGAGGAAACTAAGTCAATCCCCTGAATCTATGTAAAAATAGATTCATTTTAACATTAAAGGAAAGTGTTCCTATGATTAGTCATCACACAAGTTCATTTACAAGATATTGAACCATTAAAGAAGCATATACAAGATACTTGGAATGAAATCCTAAGTAGAAAACCAAAAGAGGCGTAGATGCCAAAGACATAGAGATGCAAAATAATGTAGACAATGATCTACAAAGAATAGATATTGATTTCCAGATAAAAATTGTACGAACTCTCACTCCATAGACTCTGAGACGTTGATGTGTAGGATGTAGAAATCAATCAACACATGTGCCAATTCGACACATGTAGATGCCGATTGAAAGTTTACAAAATTCTAGAGATAAAAAAGTCTCAAACCAGAGAGGCAGAGACACCACTTTGTAGGAAAGAAATATTGATCAGTGAAGATGCCAAAGTGTAGGCGCAAACACTAATCTGGAAGCCTCTCCAAAAAATTAGAAAAAAAAGACAAAAACCTATGCAGATGCCAATGTATGGATAAAAAAAAAAAAATCCACACTAGGGAGTACTGGATACATAAGAAAAAGGCCATAATCACTTGATAAAATCCATATGCTTGAAAGAATGAACAAAAAAAATATGATACTTGGAAATAGCATAAATACTAAAATAAAGTGCATAAGGGTAGACATGACAACATCATTCTCAAAGCTATACCACTAAAAATTTCCCACCATCCAGTCCTTACCAATAATGTACAATGTTACCCAACCACACAATACCCTTAGACCCATTACACTTTTCTCACAAATATATTCATGTGACTATATGACGCAAGATAGGGTTGATAATGGGGCCAAAGGCTCTCCCAGCTACCAAACAAGCTTGCCAAAACAATGCGGAAGCCAAAGAAACATAGTGAGACAAGAAACATCAGAGATAATTTTCATTTAATTCATCAAAATCATTACATGCTGGGCTATAAGGCCTTCCTAGTTTGGGCCATATATTCAATGAATTAAAAATCTATCTTCATACATGTGAGGTCACAGACCTGCTTAAATATAATCTGATCTCCAATCCTATTCTAAAACTGATACTAACATCCAACTAACTTCCAAACTAAGAACATAGAAAAAAATATATACAAGAGTCCACCAAGAGAGGTCGGCATTCAAACCCATAAGTGAGTCCCAAATTTGGGTCCACACAGATCCCAATGAGAGACCCCAAATCAATTAAGCCTCAAAAATTAACTAAATAATCTAGGCACCAGATCTAACTCCAAAATAAACATCTCAGATAAAGGTTGACTGAGCCCTAGATTGACTTATACAAGAAATACCCTAAGAAATAGGTAACAAACCCGAGCGTTAGAAGAGAAACCTGAGAAACAATTAAGCATGCCTGAGAAATAGAACCCAAGAAACAGAAACAAGCATGACTGAGAGATAGACCTAAGAAGTAGAGTACTTCTCAAGCAGCCTCCAACCAAACTAAAGAACAAAACAAACATCTTTTTGGTTGTGCAAGATATCCAATGACCCAAGATGCTCCTGCATCAGACACCTGGGGTTAATAGAAATGATTCCCCGATTCACGTATCAGGTCCAACCTAAAATGAATCCAAATTAGATTGAGAAATCCAAGATGAGTCCTCGATCGGTTTCTTTTTCCACTTTACCAGATATTCCATGTATTCCTTTCCTCTTGTACTTCTGCCAATTCTATTTTTTAGAATCTATTCAATTTCCATTGTCTACTTCTTAGATATCTATATAAGTTTGAAATATTGAATATAAGTGATGTTGGTTGTATTTCCATTTTTGTAGTCTGCCTAAATTTTTTTGAAGTTCTCGGTCATTTCCATGCCTAAAAGTTGAAAATCTTATCTCTTGTTGTCAAAATACCTCTACAAACAATGATCTTCAAGCCAAAAATCAAGAAATAAGTACAAAACCCTAAGCCCTAGGTCAAAATTCTATGCACATTCAAGAAAAACCCTATTTCATTCAAATCCTTTCTATTTTTTTGTTACTTTTCCAGAAAAGCCTGACCACTTAAGTCATGAGTTGTATTTCATGTCATTTCACTTAAGTCACGAAGTCTCATTGTAATCTGAGAATATTCCTTTTCTTATCAAAACTTGGTAATTTCCTTTATGTCGGGTTGTCTCTTTTAAAAACTAATATTCTTTCAATCTTTGTGAGATTGTACGCAAGCTGTAGATGTAGATCTTGATACTACGGTTAGCGGAGAATCTCTTTAAGAAATCAGAGTTAAAGAATTTCTTTGGCGACTTTGAGTTTTCTCAGTCGCATTGTCTCAAAACTTAATCAGAGTTGCAAGTTGGTTTTAAAGGTTAAGTTTGAAATTTTATGCAGCCGCATTATCATAGAGAGAAATATGCATTAAGTCAAAAGATCTGAGATTTAACGATAGCCATCGATCTAAGATGAAATCCTACAGTGGTCACGAAGTCTCCATGAAAATTCTTGAGTTAAGAAAAGTATAAGTGACTTCGAGTATTCTCAGTCACGATGTCTCACAAAGAAACCAAGGTTAAGAAGATAGTTAAAGTCCTTTAGTCGCATGATCTCTTTTGAAATCCATGGCTAAGTTAAAGCTAAAGAGATTAAGCAACTATCATAAAATTAAAGTGAAATCCTGTGGCCAGCATAAAATTAGGATGAAAAGTTGCAGATAAGTGAAAGATAAAGAGATATCACGACTGTCGTCTGAATTGAAAATTATCTAGTTGATGGCATTAAATTGAGAAGGAAACCATGAGATAATAAAATCCTAAAGTGACAATGAGATTTAATGGGTTGTGATGTTGTGATAAGAACCATGGTTTGAAATAAGTTCAGTTAAGTATAAGTTTGTTTTCAACAAGAAGATCTAAGCCGTGAAAAGGAAAAGATCTTGTGGATGGCTTGTAGTCATTGTAAAAGGTAAAAAGGTCAGAAAAGTTCTAGAGATTTAGTGATGATAAATCAGATTGAGAAACATGGATAATTTTTTTGAAAACTTCAGTTAGTCAGGAAGTCTCAAAGAAAACCTAATGTAAATATTTTCTTTCCGCAACATAAAGACTACTTGAGTTGTGAAGTCACAAAGTAAACTGCAGTCAAGTGAAAATAAAATGAGATTATGCGAGAGTCGTTAGATTAGAAATAAGATCTACGGTAGTCACAAAGTCTCAGTTGAAAATATGAAAGTATAGAAAGCAAATGAGATTACACATGGGCCATCCGATTAAAAGATGATCGTGAGACAGTCACCTAATCTCGGCAGAAACTCAAGGTAAAAGAAGTCTTAATGCGACAAAGAGATAACATATTTGCATGGTCTCTAAAGGAAATCCGAGGTGTAAAATGAGTTAGTAAAGCTATGGTTGTGCAGCCTCGAAGAGAATAAGAGTTAAGTGATCTCACATAGTGATTAAGAGGTAGCCGTTGATCTGAAGGATGATCAGATGGTTGTTGCTAAGTCTCAATAGAAAAATGGAGTCAAGGATAACTCTTCATGACAATGAGATCACTCACTCGCATTGTCACTAAAAGAAACCATGCTGACATCAAGGTAATATATGAAGTTTTCTCCATGCCATGTTAATAGTTGATAGCCAATAAGAATGAAGGATTTATGAAAACGTGTTTCAAAATATTGTTGAGTTGTTCTCAAGGAGCCAATAGGATCAAATCTTGATACCTTTTCAAATTTAATAAGGTTTTTACATGAAAAGTCATCATTTGAATTGATCAGCTGTCAGTTCAAAATGTTGTGGCTAGGAGCTAGAATTGATTTCATAGGACACAAAAGTAAAGATAGAAAAGACTGAATTGCAAATCCATCAAAAAGATTGGTGCATTTATAGGCATTACCATTATCATTTCATCTTACCAGTTTTCAAGAATCCAAAGCTCATAATTCACATCAGTGCTCTGCATTTTCAGTGAGAACAAAGTAATCAAGGTCTACAGAGTAGACAGTGAAGATTTCAATTTTAGAATTCAAGAGTGTGATTTTTAGTGCTGAAGATTTAAAGATTTGAAGTAATTCATAGTAATAAGTGAGGTTTTGAGGAAGATTTGTTTCAATACTGGTAGAAATAAGAAGTTGATCAGTGACAAGTTATACCAGGAATCATGAGTAGAGAAGTGTTTCTTCTATGAGTAGGGTAAGTAGGGGTGATGAAGACCTAAAATAAAAAAGGAACTATTCAAAAGAGTTCATTCAGCTGCTCCAAGGCTCCAATCAAGGCAAAAAGGTAAATGATGAGTATTTAGGAGATAATTATGAATACATTAGAGATGCCAAGACACCAGACTATTTTGGTTATCATTTATTTAGTTATTTTTATAAGAACAATGATGGACCCATGCCTATTTCAAACCCTTGGACCAGTGGACTAGCTAAATTAGTTGTTCCTGATGTATTCATTGATGTAAACTTGATCCTAGAAATGGCTAGTAGGTATGATACTCTATCAAAGTTCGTCAAGAAGGATGATGGCACTGTCTTGATAACCCTAGACTGAGATTTTTT
The DNA here is from genome assembly GCA_018584345.1 of Thuja plicata. Classification (NCBI taxonomy): domain Eukaryota; kingdom Viridiplantae; phylum Streptophyta; class Pinopsida; order Cupressales; family Cupressaceae; genus Thuja; species Thuja plicata. Next base: position 1,813,191 of record MU224010.1, read on the forward strand.
CATGAAGGATTTTAATATTTACAACCCATGTTCTACAGAGATGAATTTGAAAGCCCTAGCTGCCATATATACCAAAGAGGCCCGTATTGTGTCTAAATTAATCCAAGCTCACACACCAAGGGGAACTCAAAATTATATTTCCCCTATTTCAAGTGATTCATTACTGTACTTATACAAAGACTTAGCTTTCTATATGAAGTATATATCTTATGCCTTATGCAGAGTTTTGGGTGTAGATAGTGGTAGAGAGAGGGTATCATCAGACATGTTGATAATAATCCTATAATTGTAAAGCCCCCCCCTATGTAAGCACTAACTATGATTACATACAATTTGTAATTGACAAGATGGATCAAATATTCCTTGATATTTAGAACAAGGTGGGAAGCCCTAAGTTCCTACAGTACTCTTTGCAGATGCACCTCATCATGTTTTACAATTTCCCTATTTTGGACCAGTCCAATTTACAACTTAGAAGATTCTATCATGGAAAATAGAACCCAGTATAGTTATGGTTGAGGGTATCAAATTACACCTCCAGTGAGAAAGATTTTTGTGCTTTTGAGAATTGGGTAGTCTACCCATTATTTAGTAATTTGGGAGTAGATATGACCTGACTTCTAATAAAAGTGTTTCAATTATTGAGACCTTGTCAATTTGTTGACAAGTGGAATTGTGACCATAACTGGGGTGACTTCTATTATCACCAAAATTTTACATTAATCAGAGTGTATGGCTATTCATAGCAACCACATATATTTCCCTATAGAGTGCCACCAAGAATTGCAATAATGGAGTTTCTTTGGAAACTTATCTTAATAGATAGAGAGCATCTAGCTTCCCACAGGAAGGGAACTTTCACTCCTAGGCAGTTCATTTCCTCAAATTTACAATTGGGAAGAGGGCATATGACCCTGTCAATGGATGGTTAAGGAATTACAGGATGAATGATGCCCTGTACAAATATATTGACATAGAAGGATTCATTGAGAGTGCCAAGAAGCTCTTGACACCTACTATTCCTATCACCAAGAGGCACCAACGAAGTTAAGATGATGATTTAATTAGAAAGATTCTAGAAGAGGATGTAATTGTATGAAGATTAGAAAATTACCATGATTTAATGGAGCTGGAGCAGCAAGTGAAAAGGAAAGGAATCCCTTTTGGTGGATTCTTCCCAGGTATGCCCTACCTAAAAAGGTTAGAAAAGATGATTGAGAATGATATCTTGCTTAGGAATCATATTAAAGATCAAATTTATGACAAGGAAAAAGGTCCTAATAAGCAATCATCATTCGAGTATAGCAGTAGCTATTCCATCCATAGTCCACAACCCCAAGATAAGCCACCTCAAAATGAGGAGAATATCATTGATTTAACAGAAGTAAATGAGGTTGAGGTGGATGTAGAGCCCCCATAGAAGAAGCAAATAATAGAAGAAGGTGAGCCCGCTGTTATAAAGACACACAAAAATAAAAAGGATAGAATTGGTGCCCTATTCATAGGGACCAGTGCATATGATCATCAACTAAGAAAGTTGATAAGAGAAGGCAAGAAAAAGAGGGAGGATACCGATGAAAATGTAGAGATGCCCCTCATTCTATTCTAAGATGAAAGAGAATTACAAAAGGAGGAGTCTCTAAAGGATGATGAATTCATCAAAACCAAGGAGTTTAAAGACTTCCTAATATGATAAAAGCAAGAACAAGTTGCAGCACAGTTGAAGTCACAAGGACGAGAGGCAATTACCAGTGAAGAATTACATGCCCTCCAAGCATATGATCCAGATTCAGAAAGTTTGACTCTTGATGAAGCCAAGCAACTTGTAAAATCTAGTGCGATTCTCCTGGTAGAAGGATGTGACTTAGCCTCAAAATTTATAATAGATCAAATTAGGAGGCAGTTTGATGTCAATATTTCTACAGAGACACATATAGGAGAAATGATAAAAGGGTGTGGATATGATTCTAAATCTCAAGCCCTTGTAATGTGGTCTCTTGCTCCTAAGAACCAAAAGCCATCACTGATAAATGTTCAAGAGAAGATGGAAAGAGACAAGATAATCTGGTTTATACACAATACATGAGACCTAGAAATATCTCAGGCATTGACACATTTTTCTCACTTGAATGAGGAAATGGAAGTACATATGTCTACTAGATACCAAAAATTATTTGATGAGACAAGCCTGATTGCCAAGGATAGAGAGTTAGGTCTAATGAAGATTAATGCAATAGAAAATATAATTGCAGACCTAACTCAAAAATTGCAATAAATGCCTGAGGTTTCCCCTGCAGTACCAAAAGAAGGAACAAATTTTGAGATTCAAACTGAGGAAACAGAGTATGCTGCAACAGAAACATAGTAGGGGATTAAAGAACATAATAATGTTGTTTTAGGAGCATTAATGGAAATTTTGCAACATAGAATATATGTATTAAAGGATAAAGTGGATATAGTTTATGACACCTATGGTAAATTTCTAGGCCTAAAAATTAAGGTTAATAATTGTATATCAATTTTGAACCCTTACTATGCAACATGGTCAGTGAGAAACAAGTTATTTGAGAGGTTAGCATCATTGCAACCACTAAGATCAGATTTTCTAGAAATTGAAACCCAGGAAGGAGAGGAGATAGAACAGATAGGAGTAACCTTGTACTTTGTCAAAGGCAAGGCTAATCAAATTGAGGCCATAATTAATATGTTTGGGCCTAACTACAATAGATTTGTGCCATCAATAAGGTCAGAAGATAATCAAATCAAGCCACTATAGGTATGGAACTTAGAATTTGACACTGTATTAGCTAGTAAAGAGGTATATGTTTCTGAAAATGGAGAATTAGATATGGAAAGATATAACAAGATCCTAGATAAAGCCTTTAAGGTTGAAACAAATTTCAATAAATTCATAACAGATGTCAAGAGCATTACAGATGCAAGGTGGGAGAGGTAGAAGACACAACTGGAGAACATTCAGAGCTTTGAATGGCCAAAATAAGATGATGTCATAGCATGGGATGTCTTAATAAATACCAAGAAGAAAAATCCTATCATTGTTAACCTGGATATTATTGATGAAGAATAGAATAACACCTGGCACCTGCTCTTTGAGCACAGGAAGGTTAGTCATCTTGAAGACAAGTGTAAATTAGCCTGTAATGGGGGTCACTAGGTCTCGCTACAAATATCAGAGGCTATCTTGAACACATACAGCCAAAGGTGCCAGTAATCACAAGAAGACAAAGATCAAATTAGATTTCATTCTTCATTTTTGTCCATCAACCGCTTGGTTTCTTATTGTCTTTTGTCCTTTTCTATGTTTTTAGGGTTAGGTCTTAAACCATATGAAGCTTGTTGCATCCTTACTCCTTAAGGATTCCAAGATGGTTTTAGCCTATAAATAGAGCATATTGTAACTTTTTGAAAGATGATGGAATATAATTACAAGGCATACTACTACTATTTTGTCTGAGCCTCTCTACTATTTTGGTCTATTGAATGTATTTTGAAGAAGTTATATATTAATAAAATACATTGAAATCTCTATTTTATATCTTGTGTTGTCTCTTTTATCTTTGTTCAAGATTTTATATGTTTAATTGTAAGGAATTTAAATATATCAACTGCAAGGTAGTTGTGCAGTCATTTGTGAGGTCCTTCAAGGAAGGAGTAATTCTTTTAGATGATCCCAAGAAGCTGAATATTAGTATTAAGATCTGATAAAAAAGTTGCAAGAGTGATTGGATACTCTATAAGGCATTCTATCTAGGTTGCATGTATTTTCATTAGTCACCTAATTGTGGATTTACATTCAAGATTGACTCTGTTGCCCATAGGATCAGGCACTAGTTTATGGTTTGGTAAGTAATTGTTCATCATCCAATATTTAAGAACTATCAATCAATTACATTATATTCACAAGAAAGTATACACTTATAAGTAATTGTATTCACACAGTATACAATTGAGTTTACTGATTCCTTGAAGAGAGAATCAATAGGTGGACCCTCCTAGTATAATAGTTTGGCTTACCAAGATCTGTATCGGGTTAATCATAGTCATTTGTATATTTTTCTATTTGTTGGTACTGTAAAAGGCATTCAACAAACTAGTAAGAAGAATCCACTATAACTAATACTACAAGTGAGAAATCATTCAAAGGTAATACCTGCTTGAGTCTGTGGAGCTCAAAAAGAAGGAGGATCTTATCCAATCCTCATCAATTAGGCTTTTCTTGCATATAATAAATTGGAAATATATAAGATAAAGCATTTATACTGTTTGGAAAAGATACTTGCAAGAAAAATCCCTAACAAAGTGGCAACTCTGCTAGGGATTTAAGAGTTGTATTCAAAATATCTCTGGTGTATTTAAAAGATAAATCAAGTTACAGTTGAGTTTGCCAATCTAGGTCATTCTTGTAGTATTCATATTTCTCAATTTTTTGGTTGGTGACTCTAAAATAAAATGTCTATGAATAAGTAAAAAAAGTGAAGCATCTATCCAAATATGAATACTAGGTTAAGAATGAGAGATAATCCAAAAGTTGAGTTAGATAGTGGAATCCCAACTACTTCAACAACTAAGATGTCTTGGAGAGAGAATAAGAACCAAGCAAAAATCAATGACTCTTCTCCAAGAAATGAAGAAAATAACACTAGAGGGAAGGATACAAATCAGTCCAGTCATGAGGGGAACACCTTAGAGTATGAAGAAGCCCCTGACCTTGGATTAGAAACATATTATATTACTACTAATTCTAGTGAAAGAGAAGGAACTGACACCATTAGCTTAGAATCTCAAGTTGCTTCTGATGAGCTTGCTGAAGAGGAAAGAATCCTCATGAGGCAGTTAGCCCTTGTTCAACAAAAGAAAAGGGAAAAAGATCTTAAAAAGAAAAAACATGAGCAAAAATATGTTGACAAGTTTAGAAGAAGATCTCTAAGACATCAAGCTGCAAAAAAAATTGAGAGGTCTCACAGAGACCAAGAGACTCCAAATAACCACAAAGGTTTAGGTCTTCAGACCTTTAGAGATAAAGGAAAAAAGAAAGTCACTGAAAATGAAATTGAGGAACCAAAAACTCATTAAATCTTGATTGAGCAAATGTCTAAGCTAGACATTGACCTTGAAAGATCAAGAAGGGGGAAAGAAACTATGGAAAAGATGCTAGAGAAAGTAGAAGATGAAGAAAAAGATTAAATTTTTGTAATCTTCCAAATATTCTTATGCTGATGGTGAAAATACTACATCATCAAAAGCCAAGACTTATTCTTTCCAGGAGGATGATAAATTTCAAAGGAGGCCATTACACCCAGATAGGTACAAGCAGTTCACTTTTATTGGCATTCCTGGTTATCCTAATGCAGTTCCTAATGATATTGGAGAAAAACTCCCTAAGTTTTCAGGAAACAATGTCATTTCTTGTGAATTTCATTTAAGAAAATTCATAGATATTATAGATGATTTAAATATTAATCATGAAAATGTCCTTGTGAAGTTATTTGTTCAATCCCTAGTAGAAGATGTTAGAGACTGGTTTAGAGGATTGTCTAATGGTTCAGTTGCATCTATGGATGAACTATTAGATTTTTTCATAGACCAGTATGGTGAAAAAACCAATGAAGGTTTCTTTCTAAATGAATTCAATAACATAAAAAAAAATTTCAATGAGGAGGTTATTGAGTTCAATACAAGATTTCAGAGAGCTATGCACAAGCTCTTTCAAATAATCAAGCTAGATGAAAAGGTATGTTTGGCTACATACCTAAATTCTTTTGATTCAAAAATGGGTTATGCACTTAGAGATAAAAATCCTAGAAGTCTCACAGATGCATATAAAATAGCAGTAAACATAGAAATGAATAGAATGGTATCAGGGAAATTGGGCAAAAGAGATTATGCTCTCTTTAGTAGGAGAAAAGAACCTGAGTATAAAGAGTACAAAGCTCCACATAATGATAGACCATCCTATAATAATAACTATAACCCACAAAATAGGATGGAGAAGTATCCTTATGGTACTCAGCTCAAGGATGGAAAGCCTATTGCTCCACCTAGAAAAGATAAACCAGAAAATAGGACCCCTGACCCTCTACATAAAAATGTTGTGAATATGTGTAGTGACACTTACTGGTGTGAGATTTGTCAAGCCCCACACAACCTTGATTTTTGTATTGTATCCTTATACATCATTGTTAATAAAGAGAAATAATGTGAAGAAGATGAGCTATGTGATCAAAATAGATGTGATATGACTAATTCCTATGCATGCTCTAATGTAGATTCAGCAGAAGAAACTGAGAACCATGACATGTATGGTTCACAAGCAAGAACAAAAGTATATCACCAAAAAGTCCTATCTGATAGTGATGAAGAGGAATTTGATGATATAATATGTTATGCACAAAATATTCAAAAATCTACTACCATAAGGAAACCCTCTGAGGAAGAAAAGGCTAGAATCACTACTGATCTAGTGAACAAAGAAAGAAATAACTACCACTTAAGAAATAGAGTTGTGGGTAATATTGGTAGTTAGCCATCAGGAATCTTCATTAAAGAAAATAAGACAGATGCCAAATATGTACCAAAAAGAGATGGACCTAGGGAAAATGTAAACAAACCTAAGGTCAAAATTGTAAACAAGGCTAGTGATCCAAAAGATGTAGATGAAGGTAAAACTAAAGTGCCAGAGGCAAGTTCTTCCTCTCCCAAAGTTGAAAATAAGAAATCTAAGAAGGAAGAACATACTATGAATATTCAAATTGAGGAAAACAATATTATTATAGAAAAACCTAAAACCTCTGATGTAAAATATACCCAGTGGATATGGGCTAGTGTTTATCTCAGATGATTGTCAAGGTCCCATTCCTAGAAATGATTAGGATAAAAGAACACAACGAAAAGATCCTTTTAGTGTTGAATACTGTATCACTAGTAAAACCTTAGAAACCAGAGTATGTTGAAAAGAAATTCAACAATAAGGGAAAGGAGCTTGAGGGGATGATTTATGAGATCCCTCAGATTTACTTAAACACAAATACTTTTGCAGGGGTTGTTGACCCCTTTTTCTTGACATTGGTAATAAATGGTAAGATGCTCAAAAATTGCATGATAGACTCAGGATCATGTAATACCGTCATTCCTATAGAAATCATGAGATCTATGGGATTGCAAGTAGATACTCCTCATGGGAGATGTCAAGCAATGGATTCAAGAGAGATCCTTGTTGTTGGAACCATTGAAGCCTTACCTTATAAATTAGCTATATGCCCTGATACAATATTGACTATGAGTGTACTGGTGGTTGATATCCCACCACACTATGGTATGTTGATGTCCAGAAAATGGAGCGCTTCAATGGGGGGCAGTATTCAGTGTGATTTGTCTTATGCCACTTTCAATATTGTTGGGAATAATGTAAAGGTGTCCAGAGAGGGTAGAACACCTCATATGATAGAGTTGCATGAAGATACAAATATTAATTAATGTTTTGATATTGATATGGAGAATTTCAAAATAAAAAGGAGTGCTCATCAATGTAAGAATGTTGATCCTTTAGTAAAAGTGTTGATTATACAGAATGACGGTTTATGGAAAATGTTTTTTGATGGAACCTGTTCTAAAGAAGGATCAGGAGCTTGAGTCTTACTTATTTCTCCATCAGGTACTACATTCAAATATTCTTTTCTGTTATCTTTTCAGTATACAAACAATACAATAGAATATGAGGCTTTGTTCTTAGGGCTAGACATTGTTGCTAAACATGAAATAAAATGTCTAAAATTTTATGGTGACTCAGAGTTAGTAGTAGACCAAGTTAGGTCCAAATATGTTGTGAGAAATGATAGACTAAAGATGTATAAACATGTTATTTGGGACCAAATTGAATTTTTTGATGCCTTCAATATAAACTAGATAGAAAGGTCTAAAAACATTATGGCAGATTTCTTAGCTAATGTTGCTTTGAAAACTAATGATTTGACCCTAAATGGGGTATCAATAGTTGAGATTAAGACAAGACCAGTTGTCCGTGACAATATTTACAACTGGAAAGTATTTGAAGATGACCAAGATATACTTAGATTTCTTCAATTCCTTGATCATTATGAAGACCAACACATAGATTGCAATGATTTATTTGAGATCATTGATGGTAAGGATTGTGTATTGGGGGATGAGGTTGTCCAACAAAGTTCTAATCAGATTCCTAAGGGATTGGTAGAACTAGAAGCATTGTGTAGTGATCAGAGTGAACATGCATCAAGAATAAGTAATGCCAAAATTGAAGATTTAGAGGAGATAAATTTGGGATCAGAGACCACTCCTCAGATAGTTTATATTGGAAAAGGATTTTATTCCCATGTCAGAACCAATTTGATAAAATTATTAAGAAAACATAAGCATGTATTTTCATGGTCCTATGAAGATTTAAAAGATTATAGGGAAGACCTTTTCCAACATGAAATTCCACTCAAAATAGATGTAAAACCATTCAAAAAAAATAGAGACTCGTTAATCCACTATTGGCTCCTAAGATACAAAAACAATTGATGAAACTAAATGCTGTAGGAATTATCCATCCTATCAGACATTTAACTTGGGTTTCTAACTTAGTACTAGTGAGAAAAAAGAATGGTGACATAAGATTATGTGTTGATTTCATAAATTTGAATATTGCATCCTTGAAAGACAATTATTCTCTACCAAATATGGAAGCAATGTTGAATAAGGTTACTGGTTGTGAGCTATTATCAATGATGGATGGCTTTTCAGGCTACAACCAAGTACTTGTAAAAGAGTCAGAACAGTTTAAGACTGCATTTACTACTCCATGGGGAACTTATGTATATGTTAGAATACCATTTGGAATAATAAATGTAGGAGCAAATTTTTAGAGAGCCATGGATGTAGAATTCAATAATTTTATTGATTTATTCATTGTAATCTACCAAGGTGATTTGACTACATTTTCTAAGAAAGAAGGGGGTCATTGTGAGCATCTAGAATAAAATTTCAACAAGGCTTTAGAATATGGTGCTTCACTGAATCCTAGAAAGTGTCAATTTGCAGTCACAGAAGGAAAGTTATTGAGACATATAGCATCCAAAGATGGAGTAAGGATTGACCTTGAAAGGATAGAAGCTATTCAAAAGGTCACTACTCCAAGGAATATCAAAGGTGTGCAATCTTTTCTAGGAAAGATCAATTTTGTTAGAAGATTCATTGCAAATTTTGGTGAAATTGTCAAACCAATTATTAAGTTATTGAAGAAAGATACAAAATTCCAGTGGAATGAATAATCTCAGTTAGCTTTTGAAAAGATTAAGAAAGCAATTCAAGAGGCTCCTATTTTAAAATCTCTTGACTATAGTAAGCCCTTTTCTTTGTTCTCATTTGTATCCTTTCATACTATTGTTGTTGTTTTACTTCAGAAAGATGAGGAGGGATTTGAGCACCCTATTGCATTCTTTAGCAAATCTCTCCAAGCTGCAGAACTAAATTATCAAATGGTGGAGAAGCAGGCTTATGCTTTGGTGAAAGTTGTTAAATCATTTAGACCCTATTTGGTTTGTTCTAAAGTACTTGCATATGTACCTCATTCAGTAGTAAATGACATCCTTACCCAATTAGAAGTGATTGGTAAGAGATGTAAATGGATTAATAGAATTTAGGAATTTAATTTAGAAATCCATATTACTAAATTGGTTAGAGGACAAGGTCTAGCAGAAATTATAATAGAAGAAAACCTAGACTTGGTACAAGTGAATAACATAGTGATGCATGATTCAATAATAACAAGTATTGAAAGACAACTCTTCTATGTTGATATCATGTATTACCTTAAGAATGCCAAGTGTCCTGAAGTTATGTCAGACAATCAAAAGAGGAATCTTAGATTACAAGCTCAAAAGTACACCCTAGTTCAAGGAGATTTTTATTGGAAAGACACAAATGGTGTACTATTATTATCTTTAGATAAGAGACAAGCTGAGAAAGTACTAGTTGAAATGCATGCTAGAGTATGTGGAGGGAATTTTTCTGCTAAGACCACTGTTGATAAGATTTTGAGGGCTAGATATTATTGGCCTAGTATATTTAAAGATACTCATGAATTTTTTGAAAAATGTGAACCTTGCCAAAGGTTTTGAAATAAGTTAAAGTTCTCAAGCACCCTGTTATTAAACCCTGTGAGTGCTAAAGCACCTTTTGCAATGTGGGGTATTGATTTTATTGGAGATTTTGCAGAGAAATCTAGTGGAGGACACAGTTAGATGCTTGTTTCCACTTATTATTTTACAAAGTGGATTGAATCCATTCCCACTAAGAAAGAAACTAGCAAAGTGGTCACTGATTTCTTAATAGAAAACATTCTGACCAGATTTGGTGTCCCCGCCAAGCTAGTGATGGATAATGCTATGTGTTTTAGATCAAATGAAATCAAGGATTTTAGCAATGATTATGGGATCATAATGTCTTATTCATCCCCATATTATCCTTAGGAAAATGGACAAGCAATATCCAGTAATAAAAGCATTTTTGAATATTTTGAAGAAGACCTTGGAAAAGAATAAAAGAGCTTGGCACACAAATTTAAAACTAGCTCTATGGGATGATAGAATAGCAATCAAGAAAATAATAGGTAAATCACCTTTTGAGATTGTGTATGGTTCACAGTCTAGAATGCCTATGCACGATTTGTTACCAATATACAAGTATATTCAGGAAGAAGAGCTAGAAATGTCTAACCCAATGCAAGATAGAATAATGCAATTAGTAGAACTTGATGAAATCATAAGAGAAAGTCAGAAAGAGAACATAAAAATGCAACAGAAAATAAAGTATATTTTTTATAAGAGATAAGGTAATAGAAATTTTATGTCTGGTGATCTAGTACTCTAGTGGAATGTAAGAGAAAAGGATAAAGGCAAGAACAAGAAGTTTGAATCCTTATGGCTTGGTCCCTTTATCATTTCTCAGAGTTTTGGTAAAGATTCCTATATTTTGAAGAACATGGATGAAGAAGAATTTGAATTGCCAGTGCATGGGTAGTTCTTGAAGCCTTTCTTTATTTGAAAATTGAAGTTCCGTGCACAATAAATTTTTGTATTATATGTATATAAGTGTGTTTCTTTTTGTTGTGTGTTTCCTTTTTGCAATAGGTTAGTGAGCGTCTTTTGCATGGTCTGCAAAAGAAAAAGTGGTTCTTGCATTACACTTGCATTTAAGCATCCTTAGATAGAGCCACTATTGGTTGTATTTCCATTTTTGTAGTCTTCCTATTTTTTTTAAAGTTCTCAGTCATTTCCATGCCTAAAAGTTGAAAATATTATCTCCTATTGTCAAAATACCTCTGAAAAGAATGATCTTCAAGCCAAATATCAAGAAAGAAGTGCAAAACCCTAAGCCCTAGGTCAAAATTCTATGCACATTCAAGAAAAAACCTAGTTCATTCAAATCCTTTATATTTTGTTATTAATTTTCCAAAAAATCCCGACCACTTAAGTCATGTGTTGTATTTCATGTCATTTCACTTAAGTCGTGAAGTCTCATTGTAATCTAAGAATATTCCTTTTTTTTATCGAGACTTGGTGATTTCCTATATGTCTGATTGTCTATTTTAAAAATGAATATGCTTTTAGTCTTTGTGAGATTATACACAAGTCGTAGAGGTAGATCTTGATCCTGCGGTTAGCGGAGAATCTCTTTAAGAAATCAGAGTTAAAGAATTTCTTCGGCGACTTCAAGTTTTCTCAGCCACGTTGTCTCGAAAGGTAATTAGAGTTGCAAGTTGGGTTTAAAGGTTAAGTTTGAAATTTCAAGCAGTCACGTTATCATGAAGGTAAATATGGATTAAATCAAAAGATCTTATCTAACAATAGCCATCGATATATGTTGAAATCTTGCGGTGGTTGCAAAGTTTCCATGAAAACTCTTGAGTCAAGAAAAGTATAAGTGACTTTGAGTTTTTTGAGTCATAGTGTCTCACAGAGAAACCAAGGTTAAGAAGATAGTTAAAGTCCTCTAGTCATGTGATCTCTTTTGAAATCCATGGTTAAGTTAAAGCTAAAGAGATTAAGTGACTGCGGTCTGATTAAAGTGAAATCCTACAGCCTGCGTGAAATCAGGATGACAAAATGTAGATAAGTGAAAGATAAAGAGATATCGTGACTGTTGTCCAATTTGAAAAAGATCTAGTAGATGGAATTAAATTGGGACTGAAACCATGAGTTAAAAAATTCCTAAAGTGACAGCAAGATTTAATGGGTCATGATGTCGTGATAAGAACCATGGCTTGAAATAAGTTTAGTTAAGTATAAGTTTGTTTTCATCGAGAAGATCTGAGCTGTGAAAAGGAAAATATCATGTGGATGGCATGTAGTTGTTGTAAGAGGTCAAAAGGTTAGCAAATTTCTAGAGATTCGGTGATGATAAATCAGATTGAGATACGTGGCTAATTTTTTTGAATACTTGAGTTAGTCGGGAAGTCTCAAAGGAAACCTAAGGTAAAGATTTTCTTTCCATGACATAGAGACTCCTTGAGTCGTGAAGTCGCAAAGTAAAATATAGTCAATTGAAAAGATAGAAAGATAATGTGCAATCTGTTAGATTAGAAACAAGATCTACGGTAGTCACAAACTCTCAGTTGAAAATATGAAAGTACAAAAAGCAAATGATATTACACGTGGGCCGTCCGATTAAAAGATGATCATGAGATAGTTGTGTAATCCTTATAGAAACTCAGGGTAAAGGAAATCTTAAAGAGATAAAGAGATATTAGTTGCATAGTTTCTAAAGGAAATCCAATGTGTAAAATGAGTTAGTAAAGCTATGGTCGTGCAGCCTCAAAGAGAATAAGAGTTAAGTGATCTCACATAGCGATTAAGAGGTAGTCATTGATCTGAAGGATGATCAGATAGTTGTTGTTAAGTCTCAATAGAAAATTGGACTAAAAGATAACTCGTCATGACAATGAGATCACTTAGTCACATTTTTACTATAATAAACCATGGTGAGATCAAGGTAATATATGAAGTTTTCTCAGTGCCATGTTAATAGTTGATAGCCAATAAGAATCAAGGAGTTATGACAATATGCTTCAAAATATTTTTGAGTTGTTCTCAAGGAGCCCATAGGATCAAATCTTAATATATTTTTGAATTTAATAAGGTTTTTACATGAAAAGTCATCATTTGAATTGATCATCTATCAGTTTGAAATGTTGTGGCTAGGAGCTAGTATTGATTTCACAACATGCAGAAGTAAGGACAGAAAAGATTAAATTGCAAATCCATGAAAAAGATTGGTGCATTTATAGGCATTACCATTATCATTTCATCTTACCAGTTTTCAAGAATCCAGAGGTCATAATTTGCATCAGTGCTTTACATTTTCAATGAGACTAGAGTAATCAAGGTCTACAAAGTAAACAATGAAGATTTCAGTTTCAGAATTCAAGAGTGTGATTTTTAGTGCTGAAGATTTAAATATTTGAAGTAATTCAAAGTAAGAAGTGAGGGTTTGGGGAAGATTTGTTTCAATACCTATAGAAAGAAGAAGCTGATCAATGAAAATATATACTAGGAATCATGAGTAGAGTAGTAAGTGTTGCTTCTACCAACGGGGTAAGTGGGGACGATGAAGACCTAAAAGGAAAAAGTAACTATTCAAAAGAGTTCATTCAGCTGCTCCCAGGCTCCAATTGAGGCAAAAAGGTAAATGATGAGTATTTAGGAGATAACTATGCATACATTAGAGATGCCAAGACACTAGAATGTTTTGGTTATCATTTATTTATTTATTTTTATAAGAATAGTGATGGCCCTATGCCTGTTTTAAACCCTTGGACTAGTGGACTAGCCAAATTAGTTATTCTTGATGTATTCATTGATGTAGAATTGATCCTAGAATTTTCTAGTAGGTATGATACTGTATAAAATTCCATTAAGAAGGATGATGGAACTGTCTTGGTAACCCTATACCGAGCTTCATTCATAAAGGATTTTAATATTTACAACCCCTCTTCTACAAAGATCAATTTGAAATCCCTAGCTACCAGATATACCAAAGAGGTCCCTATTGTGTCTAAATTAATCCAATCTCACACACCAAGGGGAACTATAAATTATATTTCCCCTATTCCAAGTGATCCATCACCGTACTTCTACAAAGACTTAGATTTCTATATGAAGTATATATCTTATGTCTTATGCAAAGTTTTGGGTGTAGATAGTGGGAGAGAGAGGGTATCATCAAACATGTTGATGATAATCCTAGAATTGCAGAGCCCATATGTGAGCACTAACTATGATTACATACAAATTCTAATCAACAAGATGTATTAAGGATTCCTTGATATTCAGAACAAGGTAGGAAGCCCTAAGTTCCTACAGTACTCTTTGTTGATGCACCTCATCATTTTTTACAATTTCCCTATTTTGGACCAGTCCAATTTATAACTTAGAAGATTCTATCATGGAAAAAAGAGCCTAGTGTAGTTATGGTTTAGGGTATGGAATTACACCTCCAGGGAGAAAGAATTTTGTACTTTTGAGAATTGGGTAGTCTACCCATTATTGAGTAATTTGGGAGTAGTTATGACCAGACTTCCAGTAAAAGTGTTGCAATTATTGAGACCTTGTCAATTTGTTGACAAGTGGAATGGTGACCATAATCAGAGTGTATGGATGTTCACATCCACCACATATATTTCCCTATAGAGTGTAACCAAGAATTGCAATAATGGAGTTTCTTTGGCATCTTGTGTTAATAGATAGAGAGCATCTAGCTTCCCACAGGAAGGGAACTTTCACTCCTAGATAGTTCATTGCCTCAAATTTTGCAATTGGGAAGATGGATTATGACCCTATCAATGGATGCTTAATGCATTATAGGATTAATGTTTCTCTGTACAAATATATTGACATAGAAGGATTCATTGAGAGTGCCAAGAAGCTCTTGACACCTACTATTCCTATCACCAAGAGGCATCAGCCCTGTGAAGAACAAGATTTAATTAGAAACATTCTAGAAGATGATGTAATTGCATCAAGATTATCAAAATTCCATGATTTAATGGAGCTGGAGTAGAAAGTGAAAAGGAAAGTAATCCCTTTTGGTGGATTCTTCCCAAGAATGCCCTACCTGAAAAGGTTAGAAAAGATGATTGAGAAACATAGATTTCTTAGAAATCAAATTAAAGATCAAAATGATGACAAGGAAAGAGGTCCCAATAATCAATCATCATCAGAGTATAGAAGTAGCTATTCTATCCATAGTCCACCACCCAAAGATCAGCCACCTCAAAATCAGGATAATATCATTGATTTAATAGAAGTACATGAGGCTAAGGTGGATGTAGAGCCCCCACAAAAGAAGAAAAGAATCGAAGCAGGGGAGCCCTTTGTTGCAAAGATACACAAAAAGAAAAAAGGATAGAATCTGTGCCCTATTCACAAGGACCAGGGCATATGATCATCAACTAAGAAAGTTGATAAGAGAAGACAAGAAAAAGAGGGAGGATACTAATGACAATGTAGAGATGCCCATCATTCTATGCCAAGATGAAAGAGAATTACAACAGGAGAAGTTTCTAAAGGATGATGAATTCATCAAAACTAAGGATTTTAAAGACTTTTTGATATGGGAAAAGAAGGAAACAGTTGCAACATAGTTGAAGTCACAAAGAGGAGAGGTAATTACTAGTGAAACATTACAAGCCCTCCAAGCATATGATCTAGATTCAGAAAGTGTGACTCCTAATGAAGCCAAGCAACTTGTAAAATCTAGTGGGATGCTCCTAGTAGAAGGATGGGACTTAGAATTAGAATTTATAATAGATCAAATTAGGAGGTTATTTGATATCAATCTGATTCTAAGGGTGTGGATATGACTCTAAATCTCAAGCCCTTGAAATGTGGTCTCATGCTCCTAAGAACCAAAAGCCATCACTGATAAATGGTCAAGAGAATATGGAAGGAGACAAGATAATCTGGTTTGTACACAATATAGGAGACCTAGAAATATCTTAGGCATTGACACATTTTTCTCACTTGAATGAGGCAAAGGCAGTATAGATGTCTACTAGATACCAGAAGTTATTTAATGAGACAAGCCTGATAGGATAGAGGGTTAGGTCTGATGAAGATTAATGCAATGGAAAAGATAACTGTAGACCTAACTCATAAATTGCAATAAATGCCTAAGGTTTCCCCTGTAGTACCAAAAGAAGGAACATATGTTGAGATTCAAATTGAGGAAATAGAGTATGTTGCAGTAGAAGTAGAGAAGGGGATTAAAGAACATAATAATATTGTTTTAGGAGCATTAAAGGAAATTTTGTAGCATAGAATAGATGTATTAAAGGATAAAGTGGACATAGTTTATGGTGCCTATGGTAAATTTCTAGGCCTACAAATTGAGGTTAATAATTGTGTATCAATTTTGAACCCTTACTATGCAACATGGTCAGTGAGAACCAGGTTATTTGAGAGGCTAGCATCATTGCAACCACTAAGATCAAATTTTCAAGAAAGTGTAACCTAGGTAGGAGAGGAGATAGAACATATAGGAGTAACCTTGTCCTTTTTCTAAGGTGGGGATAATCAAATTGAGGCTAGAATTAATATGTTTTTGGCCTGACTACAATAGATTTGTGCCATCAATAAGGTCAGAAAATAATCAAATCAAGCCAATAGGGGTATGGAGCTCAGAATTTGACACTGTATTACCTAGTAAAGAGGTAAATGTTTATGAAAATGGATGATTAGATATGGAAAGATATAATAAGATCCTAGATGAATCCTTTAAGGCAAAAATAGATTTCAACAAATTCATAACAGATGTCAAGAGCATTACAGATGCAAGGTGGGAGAGGTAGAAGACACAACTGGAGAATATTCAGAGCTTTGAATGGCCAAAAGAAGATGATGTCACAACATGGGATGTCTTAACAAATCTGAAGAAGAAAAAGCCTACCACTATTGACCTAGATATTATTGATGAAGAATAGAAGAAAACCTGGCACCTGCTCTTTGAGCACAGGAAGGTTAGTCATCTTGAAGACTAGTGTAAATTATCCTATAGTGGTGGTCACTAGGTCTCGCTACAAATATCAAAGGCTTTCTTGAACACATACACACAAAGGTGCGAGTAATCATAAGAAGACAAAGATCAAATCAGATTTCATTCTTCATTTGTTTCCATCCACTGCTTGGTTTCTTCTTGTCTTTTGTCCTTTTTTATGTTTTTAGGGTTAGGTCTTAAACCATCCAAATCTTGTTGCATACTTACTTCTTAAGGATTCCAAGATGGTTTTAGCCTATAAATAGATCATATTGTAACTTTTTGAAAGATTATGGAATATAATTACAAGCCAGACTACTACAATTTTGTCTGAGCCTCTATACTATTTTGGTCTATTGAATATATTTTGAAGTAGTGAGAAATTAATAAAATACATTACAATCTCTATTTTATATCTTGTTTTGTCCCTTTTATCTTTTTTCAAGCTTTTATATGTTTAATTGTAAGGCATTTAAATATATCAACTGCAAGGTAGTTGTGTAGTCATTTGTGAGGTCCTTCAAGGAAGGAGTAATTCTTTCAGATGATCCTAGGAAGCTGAATATTGTTATTAATATCTAATAAAAAAGTTGTAGGAGTCAATGGATAGTCTATAAGGCATTCTATCTAGGTTTCATGTAATTTCATTAGTCACCTAATTGTGGATTTTAATTCAAGATTGACTCTGTTGCCCATAGGATCAGGCACTAGTTTATGGTTTGGCAAGTAATTGTTCATCATCCAATATTTAAGAATAATCAATCAATTACATTATATTCACAAGAAAGCATACATTTACAAGTAATTGTATTCACATAGTATATAATTCAGTTTACTGATTCCTTGAAGAGACAATCAATAGGTTGACACTCCTAAGTTCGCAGAACTATAAAAGGAAGAAGGATAAGAATCCTTATGAAATTAATATTTTCTATTGTCAGGATAATAGTTTGGATTATTAATCTCTATATTAGGTTAATCACATTCATTTGGATAGTTTTCTATTTTTTGGTATAGTAAAATGCATTTAGCAACTAGTAAGAAGACTTAATCCACTATAACTAATATTGCAAGTCAGTAATCATTCAAAGGTAATACCTGCCTGAGTCTGTGGAGCTCAAAAAAGAAGGAGGATCTTATCCAATCCTCATCAATTAGGCTTTTCTTGCATATAATAAATTGGAAATATACAAGAGCAATCATTTATACTATTTTGAAAAGATACTTGCAAGAAAAATCCCTAACGGGTGATATATCCATGTCATTAGGTAATTAAACTTCATAAGAATTTCCACTGTAAAATCTTCTTAGTATTCTACAAGGATCAAATTTATTCATCTTCAATTTTCCATATGTTCCAATGGGAAATCTTCCTTTCTTCAAATTAACTATTACTGCATCACCCACTTCAAATGTTTTATCTCTCCTATCTGCACTATCTTTGTACTTCTGATTACTTTTCTCCATCTTCTATTTTACATCTTCATGAACTCAGAAAAATTCTTTTGCTTCAACACTTATTTTCTCTTCCCCAACAATATCTCTCAAGTCTGATATACCTCTCAGTTGTGTTCCATGAACAATCTCAAAAGGTGTCTTTCGAGTACTTCTATTCACTAAACTGTTGTATGTAAATTTTGCTTATACAAACATCAAATCCCAATTACTTGGTGTGTCTCCAACTAAGAATCTCAAAAAATTACCCAAACTTCAGTTTACAACCTCTGTTTATCCATCACTCTATGGATGAAATGTAGAACTAAACTTAAACTTAGTATCCAACTTCTTCCAAAGTGTTCTCCAAAAATAACTTACTATCTCGGTCATAGATGATATTCCTCGGTAATCCATGCAATCCGAAAATCTCTTTAAATAAAATATCTACTATGTGTACTACATCTGATGTTTTATTACATGGTATGAAATGTGTCATCTTAGAAAATCTATCCATAATAACAAATATGGAATCATTACCTCTTGTTGTCCTAGGTAAGCCAAGAACAAAATCCATGCTCATATCAGTCCAAGTTTTCTCGAACACAATAATTGGTGTATACAAACTAATATTCTGAATTACTCCTTTTGCAACTTAACAAACTCCACAAATTTTCACAAATATCTGAACATCCTTATACAACTAAGGCCAAAAATACCTCTCCTTAAGAAAACTCAATGTTTTATCAATGCCAAAATGTCCAGCCAATCCACTGCTATGTTTCTCTTTAATCAAATTAGTTCTCATTGATCCTATTGGTATACACAACTGAATACATTTGAACAACATATCTTCCTAAATGAAATAGTCTTCATACTTACTTGATTGATTTGAATTAGGTGCTCTGCACACTTTTCACTGCTCAGAAAAATCAGGATCACTTTCATACAAATTATTCATGTCATCAAAACCAAGAACTTCAATTCTCATTTCATTTAACAAAGATCTCTTTTTTCTCAATGCATCAGAAAATCAGTTAGAAACTCCACTCTTATGTTTAATCACAAATGTGAAACTCTACAAATACTCTACCCATTTCATATGTCTCTGATTCAACTTATTCTAACTATCCAAATACTGTAAAGCCTTATGATCAGTATAAAATACAAATTCATTTGGCATCAAATAATGTCTCTATTTCTTCATATCTTGAATAATAGCATATAACTCTTGATCATAGAAAAAATATTTCCTCTTTGCATAATTCAAATTTTCACTAAAGAAAGCAACAGGTTTACCTTCTTGAGTCAACATAGCTCCAATTGCACTTCCACTTGCATCACATTCAACTTGAAATACCTTATTGAAATCAGGTAATGCTAACATAGGTAATTCAGTAACCTTCAGCTTCAAAGCCTCAAAACTCTTATCAGCTCCATGTGTCCATTTGAATTCTCTTTTGTCTCTCATTGTCTCAGTCATAGCATTGCAAATAGAACTGAAATTTTTGATGAAATTCCTATGAAAAATTTCCAATCCATAAAATAATCTTACCTCACTAACATTCTTAGGTGTAGTCCAACTAAGTATAGCATCAACCTTCTCAGGATCCATATTCACACCATCAGCTAAAATTACAAAACCCAGATACACAAGCTCTTCTTTCATGAAGGAACACTTCTTCAGATTTATTAGCAAATTTTCCTCTTTCAATCTCTGCAACATTTGCCTTATATGCATTAAATTCTCTTATCTAGTCTTATTGAATATCACAATATCATCCAAGTATGCAATCACACATTTATTCAATAATTTCTTTAGCACTTCATTCATTAACCTCATAAAATTACTCGGTGTATTAGGTAAACCAAAAGGAATAACCAACCACTCATACAAACCTTCCTTTGTCTTGAAAGAAGTCTTCCATTCATCACCTTCTCTAATTCTGATATGATGATATCCACTTTTCAAATTGATTTTGGTAAAATATCTTGCTCCACTCAAAGAATCCATTATGTCATTCATTCTCGGTATAGGAAATATATAATTCAATGTAATCTTATTGATTTCTCTAGAATTAGTGTACATTTTCCATTCTCCATTATTCTTAGGTGCCAATATATAAGGTACTGCATATAGACTCAAATTTTCTTGGATCAAACCTTTGTTCAACAATTCATGAAATTTTTGGTTAAGCTCTTCATTCTCGGTCAGTGTTAACCTATGTGGTGATGTGTTTGGTAAACTAGCTCTAGGAATTAGATCCATACAGTGACTGATATCTCTCATTGGTGGAAAATCATCATGTACATTATCTTAAATTATCTCCTTGTACTCAGTGAGTAACTTCTCAACTTCTACAGGAATGTCATCTTATATATTCTTACTCGGTTTGTTAGGAATCAAAACATAATAGATATTATTTCTTTGAAAATCCTTAACAAACTATCTACCTTCCATCAAACAAAATTTCATAGATGTACATATCTCACCAACAAATTCTTCAACCAAAGGTAACAAAACTTTCTTCTTACCATCAACCCAAATAGAATATATATTCAATCTTCCATCATGTATAACATGTCTATCATATTGCCAAGGTCTACCCAACAAAATATGACAACAATCCATAGGCATAATATCACACAACACCTTATCATAGTATTTTCCAATTTTCAGATTCATAAAACATTGTTCACTCACCATTAATGTATGCTCATCCTTGATCCATGAGATCTGATAGGGTTTTGGATGTTTCATCATTTCCAACTACATCTTTGTAACCATTTCCTCATATGCCAGATTCTCTGAGCTTCTACTATCCATAATTACTTTCCAAACTTTATCTGCAACTCTACATCTGGTCTTAAACAAACTTTTCCTGACAGGATATTGATTATCCTTCTCACTCCATAGTATCCTTCAGATCATGATATTTCCTTCCTTTGAAGCTTCATTTGGTGACTCCTCTTGAACCAATGCATTTCTACTACTACTGAATTTCTTGCTTTCATGTGTACACTCAAAGGATTTGTGTCCTTCCTCATCACAGTTGTAACAAGATACTTGGAATCCTTTTATGCTATAACCACCTTTGGAGTAATTGCCTCTTCCTTGGTATGAACTTCCACCTTTCCATTCAGTCTTTCCTTCGTCTTGAGATGTGTCTAAAATTGACTTGTCTAATTTAGATCTATTGTTTTCACCATGAGACCTACCTCTTCCTCTAGGGAATCTACCACCTCTTCCCTTTTGTCCTTTTTCATATCTTATGTTCAACTTTTCCTCATCTTTTAGGGAAAATTGATATGCCTCCTCAATGCTTTCCATCTTGACCAAACTGATCTCATCTTGCATGGAAATTCTCAATCCATTCAGATATCTTTCTACTATTTCCACCTCATCTTTAACATGTCCAGATCTAATGTTTAATCTCTAGAATTATTTAGTATAGTATTTTACAGATCTTTCCTTTTGCTTCAAACTTTGCATTCGCCTAACTAGGTTAATCTGATAATCACAAGGTAGAAACTTTCCCTTCAATTTTTTCACCATCTTATCTCATACCTTGATTTTTTATTTACCTTTCTTCTTCCAATCCAATTGCAGACATTCCCACCATAAGGATGCATGACATTTCAACTTTAATCTAAGAGGACAAACAAGTAAGGTCAAGTGAGTGAATCCAAACCAAGGGCAGAATGAGAAAGGAAAGGATAAAATCTCAGATCAGAAAGGAGAACAAAAGGATGATAGAGGATAGAGTTTCCCGGGGAGGTGCTATAAGTGTGGTGAAGAAGGAAATCCATTCTACAAATATCCTGAAAGAGAGGCTAGGAATAATGAAAGGAGAGTCAATCTAACCCAACAAGAGGAAGAAACCAAAGACAAATAAGCAAGTTTTTTTATAGAGCCATACACTAAGGGTGATTTTATCATGGTAAGAAAATGAGTTAGTATGTAGCAGAAAAAGAAATCAAAGGTATCAATTTTCAGATCTAATTATAAAAGATATGGTAAGATTTTAAAAATCATAGTTGATTATGGTTCTTTTGATAATTTTGTGTTATCAGATGGTGAATAAACTAAAATTGCACACATTTCCAATTGATAGACCATATAGGGAATCATGGGTTAGTAATGATAAAAAAATTGTCATAAAGGAACAAGAATATGTTGTTTTATCTATTGGGATGTATAATGATAGGTTCTTGTGTGATGTGGTTCCTATGACTTGTTGTCATGTCATTTTGGAAAGACCATGACAAGCCTCAAGATAGATCATTCATTATGGATTGGAAACATTTTATGTGATACACAAGGATGGAAAAACTTATACCCTCACATCCCTACCTAACCATGTTTTTGATGAAGGTGAGAACATCATTGTGTTTGGTTTGAAGACTTATGTTGATTTGTAGAAGAAAGAGATGCATGGATCTGTGGCATCAGATCAGAAGCAAAGTACCACTTTATTGGTCATGAAATCTGAACTTTGTAATAGTAATAACAAGCTAACTGTGAAGCATAAAACAAAGAAGAAAGAAGGAGCTACGGTGGGGAATATGTGGTGGCCTATGGTGTCACCAAGGAAGGGTTATAGTGCCAGGACCATGGAAGGTAAGAGAATGGGTCTATTCAATCCTAAGGTGAAGATTAAAGGGAAGATTGTTAAGACACAAGTTTATTGTCCATAATTAGAAATAAACATGGTGTATTTTTTATGGTGACAATAAAAAAAATTGTTTTTTTTTTCTAATTTTTTTCATGTAGGTAATACTCATGTGAAGGGTGATAGGTTGCATGTGAAGAGTTGCAGACATCCATATAGGAGAATGGGTGGTAAAAAGACAACTTTGCTTCACTCTTGGGAAAAGAGTTATTTTGAAGGTGGGGTGTATTATGCAGGAGCACCTATCCAAACACCTAAGTCCACCTTGGAACCAAATGAATTAAATGGATTGAAAGAATCCCTAAAGGCTAATTGGGAGCTTTTGAAGCCTATAATGGTAATTTGTGACAATCGATCCGATTTAAATGTTAAATGTCCTAGAAGTCCTAATAAGGACTTAGGACCAAAAAAATGTATGGATGGCCAATAGTTCCAAATGGGATCTAAAATTGATTAGGATAAGTCATTTAGGTCCTAAGAGAAGTAAGGACTAGAGTTTGATAGGTTTTTATTAATAAAATTTTATAGTTTGAAAGTTATAAATTCAAAAATTTGAATTCTAACGCCTAGGATAGTTTAGTAGGGAAATGTGTTTTAAGGCACCAACCAAATTATAAACACTTCTAACCACTTGAGGTCAGTTATAGATGTTTGTAAAATTTTTATAAACAATATTGAATTCCTGGAAGGTAGAGGGGGATGAACTCGTGAAGATTGTATGGCTTGATTACTCAAATTTCCAATAAAAATCAGAATTTCATTATCTTTTTGCATGTTTTGATCTTTAGAGTATTTCATTGAAATTTTTAATGGTTGGGAAACATATGAATTGATTTTTTGGAATGCACTTGAATTATTTTAATACTTATTAATTCAGTTCCAATTCTCTAAATATGACTGATTACGTTTGGCGTCACTATTTTTCCCATAAAAGTTGATAGATCCAATGTGAGGGCATCATTCCATAAATGTTTTCACTGATTCTCATGGAATGGTGTATATTTAACTTGTATATTAATATCCTAACATGATATATTTTAGATATATTTATTTGATAGGGTGATCAATAAATTTGAGGAAGAAATCCTAGGAGAAATGTTTGGTTGGGAACAACAGCCATTGATATAACTGAAGGAGATATATATTTTATGACTTGGATATTCTTAAAATGGTGTATGTGTTGGAAAGTTATGTTTTTTGTGTGATATGAGACACTTAATGGTTGTCATTTATGGAAATAAATTGAATAGTATGATCAAGTTAAGTATAGTTTTGATGGTACAATTTTGAAATTGACTAAGTATAGAAACAAAAGTATAGAGTATAAATTATTGTTTTGGACAGAGAAGATAATGTATAATGTTTAATGACTATCGAGATTAGAGGAAGATACTATGGGATATGTATGACCTTAAGTTAAGATCAATTTTATTTTGGTTATGATTACAAAGAGTTAGAGTGATTTGAAGACATGTAACAACAACAAAATAGTGAAACAAAGAAGTTGAACAATTGTGACGATGTAGGGACCATGAGATGGTATCCAAATGTGATAAGTTAGATTGGTATTTTGAATTACCTATACTTTAGTAGTACAATAGCATTGACATTTTACTTAATTTTTTTTAAAGTATTTATTTTATTTTGTATTGTTATTGAGAATCTGACTAAATGATGTAACATATATATATGAAGAACATTTTGTAAAGCGAAGATGTATTGATGGATATGTGTGTATGTGAAAGAGTTAGAGAGGACTAATGGCAGATGCAAGATCAGAGATTCACAAATTTTGTTGAGATCTATAACTAGAACTATCTAAGCATTGGAGATTCTTTTTCTTTCATTACTGAGAACACTTTATAACAGAATTATTTGTTGTAAGAGTTGTAAGCTCAGTGTACCCTTAACAGGGTGTTGTATACCTTTAACAGGGTTGATATTCATTTAACAAGGAAATGTACTATGTAATATTCAGCTCCTAATAGGGCTAGGTTTCCTAAAAATGATATTATACTTTAGTGCATGCTTGTGGGTACCATCCCCACTGGGGTTTGCCCTTGGCCAGGGTTTCCTCAATGAAAAATAATGGTGTAATGAGTTGTGTGTTATTTTCTTATGTTCTTTTCATTTCAAAAATCTTATGGTTTATTACGAATTAGTTTAAGTTTAATTTAAAGTGTTATAATACTGATTTGCCTCTCTCTCAATATTACTTATTCCTAACAATTGGTATCAGAGTAATTGGCCCTTGAAAATAAAGTTTAACAACTTAAGGGAGATCAAGTTGGATTTTGTAAGTTTGGAAGAAAACTTTGAAGCAGCACTTGAAGACCTTAACAAAGAAAAATAAGAGAATGGTGACTTGATATTTAATTTAAGAAGAGCTGAGGGATTCATTAATAAAATTAAAGATCATCTTGAACTCTCTGAAAATCAGAGATAGGATCTTATGGTTCAGATAATAGAAGATTCAGACAATGATAATTCAGATCAGATAAAGTAACTTGAACAAGAGAATGATACTTTGAAGCTTAATCATGAAACAATGGCTAAAGAGATTCAACAAGAAAAGGATGCTAAAAACAATATTGAAGAAGATTTGAAGGATGCTAATATTCTGATGGGAGAAATGGATACTGAGCTTCATCATTACAAGAACAAGTATCTATAATTGGAGAAATATAATTAGATCAGTAAAGGTGAACTTGTTGAGGCAAAGAAACATATTGAGAGACTTCACATGAGAAGTGACTTGATCAATGAAAAAAGAGATAGATAGAAACCTAAAGGAGATATGACCGGTGTTGGCATAAATGAAGCTGAATGTTCTAAGAATCAAGAAGAAAAAACTAATGTGAACACTAGTGGAGAAAAAACCTATTCTTGAAGAATCTAAAGAATAGATCAGACCTTTCAGAGGTAGATGTTTTCATTGTAACAAGTTTGGACACATGAAGAGAGATTGCAGAGGTAATTCCCCTTTTAGAAAATTTTCTGGTTATTGTTTTAATTGTCATGCATATGGGCACAAGAAGGAAGAATGCAGGAAACCTGATCAATCTCTAGATATAAACAAGATAACATTAGAGGAAAATCGATAGTTAAACCCACATGTTACAAATGTAATAACCTTGGGCACATTGCAAGGTATTATAAGTTGCAAGTAAATCAGAACATACCTCCTCCTATATGCTATAAATGAAACAATCCAGTGAATATAGCAAAGTTTTGTAGGTACAATAGAGTAGAAAAAAGAAGAGTACCACCTCATATGGATACAAAGAGGAATGATAGCGATACTGGTAAGAGTTTGGAAGGATACAAAAGTGAATTTGACAATTTTTTCAAGAAAGAAGAAGATAATAGTAGTTGTAAGGTATGGAAAGTCAAAGAGTCAAATGAGATATTAGTTTAGGGAGAGAGGGTAGATGCTACTCAATCTCATCCTAATGTGAACACTACTACATAGACCTAAATGGCCAATCATGGACTTAGGGGGAGCATTATATGAAGACACCAAATTATATCTAGCCCTTGATTCTGAGGAGTAAGCTCAAGTGAGCTTGGTTATGATATACATAAACATTATGGAACCCATATCTGTGATTGCACTAATACATTTGGGCCTCATTTTTTACCTTCATTTTTTACCAAAGGCCATTTTGGCTTGTGACGTTCACTTTTTTCTTATGTCTCGAAAAGGTCAAACTTTCAACTTTAGTTAAGTTTATTGTCAAAATTTTGACCAAATCGAGATATAAACAAAAAAAAGGAAAAGTGGTCATACTCACTTCATTCTGTCTTATTAGCCATATTGGGGATGGGAGGAAGGGCTTCATGAGCATTGTTCATCGTCCTAATACTGGTATGTAGCTAGATTTCCTAATACTGGTATACATGACATTACATTCTCAGTTTTAGAGTTTCCTAGCTAGATTTGTAATGTAGCTAGGGTTTCCAAATAATATACACATATACACGACATTACATTCTTAGTGTTTGGGAGGAAGGGATTCATGAGTATTTTGCATCATCCTAATACTAGTATACACGACATTACATTCTTAGTGTTAGGGTTTCCTAGGTAGATTTGTAATGTATCTAGGGTTTCCTAATAGACATCTCCATAATAATACAAGTAAATTTCTACAAGCAATAATCTTAACAGAAATATTACCTTGTTGTATGGAGGCCAATCCCAATGATAAATATTGTTTGGTTTAATATCTCTGTGAATAATTTTCATCGGCGAATCCTTGTGAAGATAAAGAGGCCCACGGGAAATCCCAAGGATAATGTTATAACATTTTTTTCAATCTAATAGTCTAAACTTTTCTTGATCTGCAATCCCAATTCTTAGACTATCATGCCTTTCAAACAATGTTGAAATACTAAAAATATTGATGAGAAAGTGAATGATCATGAAACCAAGTGTAACTTACCGAAGAGGAAGGTGTCAAGGCTCTTGTTGGGAAAATACTGATAAACAATCAACCTTTCATCTCCCTTGGCGCAACATCCCAACAGTTTTGGAAGGTTTCTATGCTGAACATTGGCCACAAGCTTCACTTCATTTTCACAACTTTTTGATGATTCTCCTGTTGAAATAACCTCTCTATTGAGTGAATAGGTAACTGATTCCTCTCTCATTCTTTATGTGAAACTATAGCTCCCTCCTCTAGAACAATTTTGTGTTTTTGAAAAATAAATACTTGTGTACACAATTAACCAAAAAGTAAGAAAATGTAAATATAAAAAATAGCTAAGATAGACACCAAACATGTAATGATCTACTGTGAATTAGAATTTACCCCACTACTTTTTAATAACGATGACCTTGCTCTGCTTAATATAATTGTCATCAATGTTTTCTTGACTCCAAATTGCTCTTGAACACCATTTTCAATGCATTCACTTCCATTGGTCACAATATGATACTTTAAACTCATCTCACTAATTTGAAACTTGAAGATATGTCTCTTCATGACATGTTTACTTTAAAAAACATGGACCTAATCTCTATGAAAATTTTGCATAGTACTAGTCTTCCATGACAGCCATGGTAACTCATCATATTCACAACAACAATCCATAACACTATTATATAGCCCTCATCACAGTGTTGTTATATGTTCTTGATAGTAAAATAGTAATGTCTTCCTCTTTCATGTTTGATGTCATATTGTTTTGGTGTTTCATTTAAGTACTTTTCTTACTATTCCTTTTTCTCTTCGTGAATCAAACATGCTCCCTATTTTATGCATCATGGTTTTTTATAATAGTCATTAATATCTCTCTATAACACATGTCAAGCATTTAGTTGAACATAAATATATTAACTATCATTGTGTTATATGGACTATGGTTGTCTGTTACTATGAATCCTTGTAGAATGGTATGTTTTATCTCGGTACATCTAGTAGGAAGGTTTTCTTCTTTGGTCGTTTAAGAGGTCCACATTACATATCAAGAGTAGGAATAAGGGAGCATAAAAATATATATTAAACTAGGGCTATCTATGATCTTGAAGAAACCTTTGGAATTTGTGTATCCTTGAACCAAAAATATGTTTCTATTACTACATTGATGAATTGAAATTTCATTAATATCTTTCATGCAACTTAGCATGTGCAATGGATACTTTATGATATAAATGACAAAATTTAGAGGTAATATAATTATACATGTCTCAAAATCCTATCATCTTGAATAAACATCCTTATTGACCTTTTCAAATAATTGTTTGTCATTGTAGATATT
This sequence comes from Thuja plicata, assembly GCA_018584345.1. NCBI lineage: Eukaryota > Viridiplantae > Streptophyta > Pinopsida > Cupressales > Cupressaceae > Thuja > Thuja plicata. The sequence continues at coordinate 1,842,131 of MU224010.1, forward strand.
GTGTACTGTTTTGCTCCATATTAGGGTGGAAATTGCTTCCACTAAGTCAATTCACAATATTTCATGGGATCTTATAACTTATTGTTGTTGCAACAACATCTTGTTAGAATCATTAGTTATCATCATATGGGGACAATAATTATAAAACCATGCAAATTCCTTGGTATGAATATGCAAAGATAACCAATAACAACTTGCTTGGGATTTCTCTTGTTCTATTCATTTATTTTCAAACTGCATTCCACATGGTTCATCATGGCATGCTTTAAGGATGTCAAAGTTTCCATCCTCAAGAACATGGATTTTGATGATATCATCTTCTATAGTGTAGAGAAGATATCCACAGATCTAGAACAATGGAAATGATTGAGTCATCCTTAATCACTTGAAATGATGTTATCTTTTTAGACGTACAAAATCATCCTTATATTAATTTAATTAATATTCCCATAACATTATAGCTAATTTTAATTAATTATATTTGTTATATTCTTCTATCTATTTAATTTATTTATTTAATTAAATATGATTCATTTTCATAGTAAATAAATCTTAATTTAAATATTATTCCCCTTTTAATGTATTAAATCTTATTTATATACATTTCCCTCATTTATCCCTTTTAAATAAATTTTTAATTTATTTATTCTTCAACATGACTTAATTCTACTAAACCACAATTAATCTAAATCTAATTTAGATTAAGAAAATTTGAATCTAGATCCTACCCTACCTCACATCACTCTCTCCAAATAGACCTACTCACTAATTAATTCCTACACATATTAGTCCTAATTATTTTCTCACACATGTGTGAGCAAATTTCTAAATTTGACTTTTCAAATTTAATCTAATTTGGTGCCAACAAGGTTTCTTACGACCTTGATGATGCTTTCTTAGACTTTCTAAAAGTGATTTATTAGACTAAAACTCTTACACCTCTTACAAGATCCTTCACATGTGTACTTTAAGTAAACTTTGACCCATCACATCACAATTTTCTCACACATGTGTGAGAAAACTTGGTCTCTTGCATGGATTATGTGTCCCTCATGTGACACCTATGTGGATGCCACATGAGCTCCACCTCATCCAAGCCCTCTCCTTCCAAAAAATTATAAATAGAGGCCACTGCCAAGAGCAAATAATCTCCATTTTATGCATTGTTATCATGCTAGTTTAGTTTTTGAATTCTTATCTTATGTTCATGTTTCCATGCTTTTTAGTTCATTTTGCAAATCTAGAAATCACATCTTAGGCTTAACGGAATGAATCTTAGTTTCTTTGAATCTTTCATATCATCTTAGCTTAGTTCTTGCATCTTCATCAATGGTGAAAGATTGAGACAAGTTCCCTATACTTGTTCTTGAGTTATTAGCTTATCTTTTATGCATCAAAGTGGGATTTGGATATTGTGTTTAGAGAGAAAACCCACATACATCTCTAAGACCAAATCAACAAGGCATTAGGTGCCCTTGTTTGGCTCATCTGAGGTTGTGGTGAAAGTCCTTATTTTTGGATTTCATTTAAAATATTCTAGCATCTTAAATCTTGTTTAAAATGGCTAACATTAATGTTTGAATATTTTAGTGTTGTTCTTGAAAGGTATACTTTCTATCACATACATTTTGGTATGCCTGGTGGGACCCACGTCCCTTATTTGTTCAAACATTTCAAAATTTCTCCATTTTTTCATGATTTTGGAAAAGCGTTTCGCAGAGCCGTCTCCTCTCTGAGATTACCATCTATGTTTCTAGATTGTTGTTTACGTAGATCACCGTCTCTACCCTGGAATGGTCGTCTACAATTAAAAATTGTCATCTGTGCAGAACTATTGTCTGTGCTTAAAAACTGTTGGCTGTGCGGAGCTTTGTCATCTCCGCAGATCACCATCTGCACAGATTTCCATCTGCAACCCGTCATTTCCATCTCCACATTTCTTGAATTTTAAACTACTTCTGAGAGATGGGTATTTATTGAATGGCTTTTGGAGAATTTTTATGTATGTTTCAAACCAATTTTAGCACTAGGTCTATATTTAAAATATATCATTTAAGTATAAGAAAGGTATATTTACCTTTACTATACTTTAAAATATATTTTAAATATATACTTCCGAAATGTTTGAGAGGGGTTTTAGCTTCATAGGAGTTAAGATGCAGATTCTAATTTTTGAGGGTTTTTAAGAAATTTCAGACTTAGTCAAATTTTAGGAATCAACATATTGTCTCTATCATGACTCTAGTGGACTATTGATTATAACCTTATGTATCCACCTTGTCACAGGAGACATATTATTATTTTTTTCATTTCAAGTGTTACTAATCTGTTTTTCTTTTTGCAACATTTCAATGTTGAAGACTTTAAAGATTACTAATATTTTTCATGCAGGTTTCCTTGGATTTTAATGGACTTTGGGAATGAACTTGTATGTTTTAAACACTAGTCTTTGAATGCATGTTTCTTACATGAATTAACCACATCTAATCTTGAATGCATAAGGGAATGAACCTCACAAAATCTTGAATGACTTAAGGAAAAATAATCACACCTTTCTTACATGTTTTCCTTCTTTATTTGTAGAAAATAAATTGTACTTGCATGCTTAACCATACTATTGTGTTTTTTGATTAGGTATAAAACACTTAGTTTTTCTAATTAGGGTCAATTTTTAAAATTAACTCTTCTTGGTGTGTTTGAAGAAGTGTTTTTCAACACTTATTTTGAGCTATTTGTCATTAGATAGATCCCTTAATTTACGTGACTCTATGATTAAAATATAGTCGTATCCTCTCCCCTTGCCTTCATGGAACTTGGGTGAAGAGAAAGCTTAGCTTAATATGGCTTCTAGAGAGGCTTGTTTAGAGGGTGTGTTTCCCCTTTAGAGGATGACCTCAAACTAGTAAATAACCTGGTCAGTATAGAAATGAGACACTAAACAAAAACTTGTCTCAATCTTACCAAGCTCTGACGTATTGTGTGGATGATACTTTAGATTGGGTGAATAGTTCCTAAGGAGCTGACGTGGTCCACTAGAGACTTAAGTTTTTGACATGCGTACAAAGTGATTGGGGGGACGCTATAGATCTTACTAGAAATTGTTAATTAGTAGCCTACCTAATTCACCTCTGAACAGTGACTTATTATAGTGCAAGGGGAACGAATATTATCCCCCCAAGATTCCCATCATACGTTTCCTAGGGTATTGTGTTGCGAAAGAGATCTTTGTAGCACGGAAACAATACCTAGGAAAAGGAAAAAGCATGGGCACCCTTTCGGGGGTGACACTGTTGTGTGAGCCAAAGGACTACCAAGTAATGGGCCTATAATATTTCATGCGAAGCCAATTCCTTAAGATAGCTACTATTTGTATTGTCTTCGTTGTGTTAAACCATGTAAAAACATAAGTGGCTTGAAAGATTCATTTTAACATACACAAATGAAATATCAAAATTTTATCAAAATTCCCCAAAGTCACAATTTCTTGACTCTTGAAAGGTTTCTTTGTCCCTTCCAAGACTATTTTCAGATATGTGTCTTCAATAACTCTTAGCTATGCCCAAAATTTGAGTCAAGGTATACTTAGCATAGTCAATGCGTTTGATGTATCTTGAAAATAAGTTCTTGCCAATGAACAAATTGACCTAACAATTCCAAAATTAGTTAGAATCCTACATTATCATCTCCACATCAACCCACTTCATCATCATCATCATCATCATACTTATCCTAATCACCTCTCCTAGGTCATTTTTTTTCTTCTCAATCATTCTAATCATTCCATCCTAAACATCCACAATCTTCCTAATCCTCATCCTAATCATCCCTATAATCCACATCAACATCCTCTTTCTTAACCCAAACTAATCATTCATCTTCCTCCAACCTAATCCAATCACCATTCTTCTAATCCAATCCACTTGTCAACCTCATATCATTCTATCCAATCCTAATCTAATTCATCTTACTCTTCATCCAAAACCAATCACAACTTAATGATTCCCTTGTCTTCAAACATCTCCCATCCATCTTTCAAATTTCATCATTTCTTACTTCAAAATATTCACTCACATCACCTTCTAATTCTAATTTTCATAAGATCTTCTACTTTTGGCTTAGGATCACCATCATAATCCTTGGAATTTAATCTCGGTTATCTTGATTGACCCACATCCAACCATAGTCAAGATTAAACCACATCAAGTCAAACTTCATATTCTAGACCTTCATCAAAATTTTCATCTCAAATCTTAGGTTGAAAGATTTATCAAAGTATTTCATAGACCCTCATCATTAGAAAGAATCTATTTGAATCATATTTCTTTGAGAACATCAGTCTATCTCAAGTAGTTAATTCTCTTAGTCATATCCTATTTTTCTTAGGATCATTAGTCTATCTCCAAATAGAAGAAGATATCATCATCCAAATCAATCTTTTTTTTTTGCACCCTCATAGGGTCTTGTTTCACTTAGGTTTGTCTCAAACCTTTAAATCTAAATCCAAATCCAAATCAAATCAAATCCAACCTTGAGGCCCTTCCCTCATATCTAATCAATCAAAATCAATCAAATCAAAATCATTGAGGCCATGCCCTCTTAAATCAAAACAAATTCCAATCTTGTTCCTAAGTCCTAAGTTCATATTTCATCCATTCTCAAATCTTTCACTTCATCCACTCTTAATCTAAATCTTCATCCACATCATATTCTAAACCAATTCCTAAACCCCTCCTTTGAACTTCATGAATATGGATTAGTTTCACAAAAATGTTGAGGACTTTAACGTGCTAAAACCTACTCCTCAAACCATACCTCCAGTACAACCCACTTACCAAATCAATCCTCAACACATCATATTCAATCCCAATTCATCTACCATTTCTTATCCTTCCTCTACCTTTGACAAGGGAAATCCATCTCATTATTCGTCACCAACACATGCTTCCCTCCATAGTCACCTTGCCCAAGAAATCCAAGAACTTAAAAAACTATTCCTCCATATAAAAAATGAAAAACATTTCCCTCCATCTAATCCTATACCTCCATACAATCCTAATCATACATCATCCCCATCTCACACTACCTTTGCCATTGACTAGATCCAAGGACTGGCAGAAAAGTATAAATTCCCACATCAAGTTTTGCAATCGCCCCAAGTCGTGAACCCACCACCATCCCCTCCAAATAAATACATACCTCAATCTCCTAATCCTTATGAGTCTCCCATCCCTCCATCTAATCATGTTTAAGCTTCCATCAAATTACCCCCACAAGTCCACACATATCAACAACTTGTTCCAAAGCATGATAACATGGATTCCTCTTCTCCTCTAGCTCTAAACATTCATCCATCTTCTAAAACCTCTCCATCTTATGACATCTTTCCATATGAAGATCATCTCCTTCCATATCAAGATCCACTTATCCTCCTTAACACATCTCATGATCCGATTCCTAATCAAGATCAAGACATCCCCTCCACCCCATCCAATGATTCTCCCCCATGTCAAGAGTTAACCTCCACTTATCCTCCTCTTCATGAAGATATTCCTTGTATCCCATCCACTAAACCCCCTCTGTGTCAAGATCAAATTACTCCATCTCATTATTCCATCCCCTCCATTTCATTTTATGATTCCATTGCATCTCAAGATCCACTCACTCCAACACACAATCCTCCCCAAAGTCAAGATCAAAGTGCCCATTCAAATCCATGTCATAATTCCCATCCCTCTCAAAATCCTATTATCCCTCCACATGATTCTAATCCTTCACAAAATCCTATCACACCTATCCAATCCATCCATAAACCTCATTCATGTGGACTCACATCTTGTGTTTAAATAAAAACTATCCCATTGGAAAAATAATGTCTCAAGATGTTTGTAAATCTTCCACCCCTTCTACATCTAAAATTCCTCCATATATACTCAAATATCCCCATCGTCCATTATCCAAATCCATTTTGGGCCCTTATGTTCCAAACACCATCCCTTCCTCATCCACTTCCATTTTGGGTCCTTATGTCCAAAAACCAAATCATTCTTGCCTCCCATCCTTTTTAGGTCCTTACATACCTCCACCCCCCATATCCAAGTTCACCATCACATCACCTCAAACACCTAAGAAAGATCAAAAAAGGCACACATCCTTGAATTCCTTCCAACATTTACCCTTCATTATTCCATTCATAAAATCTACACACCATCTATCCTCATACACCCATACCCTTTCTAATGGAAACAAATTGGATGCCAAAGCTAAAATGCATAAAGCTATAAATCCATAAAAATTCAAGGATCAACATGTCCCTTTTAAAATATATGATCAAGTAAAGAAAAATATGATCCAAAAGAAAGAAAAATTCAAAAGGCCAGAAGAGAAAAATAAATTCATGTGGATTCCAAAGCTACTCATTGAAGCAATGCATATAAAAAAAAAATCAAACTTGGAATCCAAACTTGTTAATCCAATAGCTTTCTCTACTCACAATTCCTTCAATCCTCCATTTAAACATCCTCCATTTTCCAAATCCATTTTGGGTCCTTACATCCCAAAATCCACGTCTTCTCTTCCATTTCCTTCACACTCTACTCCTCCAATACTCCATCACCCTTCAAGGTGTGTGCCAATGATGATCTTTCCAAATAATTCATCTATTTATTCACTAGTCTTCCAATCTTCCATTCATTATCCACCAATCCTTCCCCATCCTTCCATCTCATTAATCCAACCTTACGCCTAAACCCTTATCCCCCCTCCATATCCCCCATCCATTCATCTCCCTTATACAATCCCACCAACATCTATGAGCATATATATAAAATGCCTTGGTAAAAAAAAAAAAAAAAATCTATATAAAATGTCCTAAAAGAATCATCATCTTGTTGAAAACCTGGCAAACAGGCACCTTGATGAGAAAAAAAAAAAAGAAAAAGAAAAAGGTGGACATATCAATGGATACCATCCATGGCACTAGATGCTTGGGCCCCTTTACCATCTTCCTTATCATGTATTCATTATCTTCCAAATCCAGTCATATATCCTCATCCCCTTGCACTCTACACTTGGGGGCAAGCTCCATCCATACTGTTCTACCATACATCCACTATCCATCACCTTATTCATACATCCTCATTTTCCCATCTTTGATCTTGACTATCACATCCATTTCATTCATCCCTATACACCTTGTTATCACTTTTTCTTGTAGTACAACTTTAATGTGACAGTATACTTGTATACTTGAATGCAAAATCCTATTTAATGCAAGAGAAAGGCTAATTGATGAGGGTATTAGATAACATCTTGGGAAACTATTACCTCCTCCTTCTTTTTTGAGATCCACTGGCTCAGGGAGGTATTACCTATGGATGATTATTGAATGAAAGTATCTTTTAAGTGGATTATCTTCTTAGTAATTTTCTGAAATTCCTTTTAATGAATCAACAAGTAGATGACTATGCAAATAACTATGAAGATTTTGATACAGAGCTTAATGATCTAGACTAGTATTTTGACAACAACAAGTAGTAATGCAATAAGGATTCTCATCCTTCTTCCTTTTTTAGTCCTTATGAACTTTAGGAGGGATAACCTATTTGTATTCTCTCTTAAAGGAATCAACAAACTAAATTGTATTCCTTAAACACAATTACTTGAATGGAATATAAATTTGAAATGTGAATGATTGGATAAATTAAAATACTGGTTGGATAATGAACAACTACTTAGCCAACTATAAACTAGTACCTAATCCTTGGGCTATGAGTCAATATATGGTATAATTCCACAGTAAGGTGATCAAAAAAATAATTGCAACAAAGATAAAATGCCTTATAGATTATCCTCTTTCTGCTAATATGTCTTCAGATCCTTAAACTAATGCTAAGCTCTTTGGGATTACTTGAAATAATTAATCCTTCCTTGAAGGAGCTCACAAATGACTACACAACCACCTTGTGATCAGTATGTCTAAGTGCCTTACAAATAAACATACAATAACTTTAACATAAATGAAAAGAGACAACCAAGATGCAAAAAAGAGATTGAAAAATATTTGTATTAATGTCTTAAAGCTTCAAATACATTCAGATATACAAATAGTACAAAGGCTCAGATTAGTAGTCTTCCTTTGTCTTCTTGTGGATGTTGGCACCTTTGTCTGTTTATGTTTAGGATAGCATCTGATATTTGTAATAAGATCTAGTGACCACCAATACAAGCTAACTTACACAAGTCTTTAAGATTTCTAACATTCCTATGCTCAAAGAATAGGTGCCATGTGTCCTCCTATTCTTCATCCAGGATGTCCAAGTCAACTGTAATAGGGTTTTTCTTCTTGGGCTTCGTCAAGATGTCCCATGTTGTTACAACTTCCTCCTTTGGCCACTCAAACCTCTATATACTTTCCAACTGGGCCTTATGTCTTTCCCATCTGGCATTAATTATGATTTTTACGTTTGTGATGAATTTATTACAATTTGTCTCTACTTTAATTGCTTCATCTAGAATTTTATTAAGTCTCTCCATGTCTAGCTCTCCTTGATTAGATATATAAATATCTTTATTGGGTAGCACATTGTCAAACTCTGAGCCCCATAGCCCTAATGGCTTGATCTGATTGTCCTTGATTCTAATGGGAGGCACAAACCTGTTGCAGCTTAGCCCAAACATGTTCAACTTTGCCTCTATTTGATTTTCTTTTCCTTTAAAGAATGAAAAAGTGGCACCAATTTGCTCAATCTTTGTCCAAACCAAGGTAACTATATTATGGTAATTCTAACCTCAATGGTTGCATACATGCCAATCTTTAAAAAAGTCTTGTCCTACCTGACCAAGTTGCATAGTAAGGATTCAAAATTGATATAAAATTGTTTACTTCTATTTGTAGGCCTAGAAATTTTCCATAGGCTCCATATACTACATCAATCTTATCCTTAATGCCACCTATCCTATTCTACAAAATTGATGTTAGTGCACCCAAAATTACACTGTTATGCTCACTAATCTCTTGCTCTACTTCAGATGATATCTCCCATGTTTCCTCTATTTGGATCTCCATATCTTGTACCTCTTTTAGCTTAGTAGGGGAAGCCTCTGGCATATCTAGAAAATGTTGTGTAAGCTCAGCTATGAGGTTCTCTTGTGCCTTTATCTTTATTATCCCTAGCTCTTTGTCTTTGACAATGTCACTAGTGTCACTAGTGAGCTTTTGCAGCTTTTCAGATATTTGCACTACTTTGGCCTCATTGAGTTGGGAAAAGTGTGTTAGCACTTGGGAGATCTCCAAATCTCCTATATTCTAGACTGACCAGATTATCTTATTACCTTTCATCTTCTCTTAGATGTTCAAAAGGGCTGGCTTTTGATCTTTTGGAGCCAAGCTCCACATTGCTAGTGCCTAGGAGTTGGGGTTGTATCCAAACCCTCTAATCATGTCCCCAACCCATGCCTCTGATGACAGTTTCACATTAGGTTTTTTTCTTATTTGATCAATGATAAAGCCTGAGGCCAAATCCCAACCTTCCACTAGTAACATTCCACTGGCCTTGACCAATTTCCTTGTCTTCTCTTGTGTAATCTACTATGATTCAGGATTTTAGTCCTGCAGTATTTGTAGAGCCTCTTGGGTCACTTGGTCACCACCTACCAACTACAATTGTGCACCCACATTTTGTTGCTTGTCCTAGATGAGGAAGCCTTTTAATTCCTTAGTCTTGAGGAAATTATCATCCTTAAGGAATTGATCTTTGTATATCAGTCTCTCATCTATACAGGTTATAAGAGGTAGCTCTTCCTCCTCTTCTACATCTTTTTGTAGTTTCTTCCTTGCTCGGGTCTATTTTTTCAGTTGGTGATCATATGGCCTATTTAGAGTTATTAGGGAACCAATCCTATCTCTCTTCTTTTCTTTCCTCTGAGAAGGTTCCTTTGTTTCAACCTTTTGTCTTTTAGGTGGAGGTTCATTTGTTATTTCCTTCTTAGGCACCTCTTTTAGGTCTATAATATTTCCTCCCTCTGCTACTTGTTCTTCTAAAATTGCTTGATTTACTGGAGGGGAACTGGCATTGAATATCCTTCATCACTATCATCATAATACTCTGATGATGAGTGCCCCTTGTGGCCCTTCTCTGGCACTACTAATACATCCTCTAACTAATTACAAAGGAGAGTATGATAATTTATCATTGCATCTAGCATCTTCAAGTATGGCATGTCTGGGAAGAATCCCACAAAAGTAAGGCCCTTTCTTTTGACTTGTCTCTCTAAATCCATAAGTTCATTGAACTTATCTACTTCTTATCCACCTCCTCATCCTCAAAATGTTTCTTATCAGGTCCTCTTCCATGCAATCCTCATGTTCTTTGGTGTAGGGGATGGTTGGTGTCAGCAACTTCTTTGCACTAAGGATGAAACCCTCTATATCAATGTATCTATAAAGAGCCACATTCATCCTATAATGGCTCATCCAATTATTTACTGGGTCCAATGCTTTCTTCCTAATTGTAAAATGGTAAATTTTAAACTGGCTTGGGGTAAATGTACCCATCTTGTGTGGAGAAAGGTGTTCCTTATCAGTTAAAATGATTTTCCTTATGAATTCCATTGTAGCAATCCTTGGTGGCACATGAAATGGAAAAATATAGGGAGGGTGGGTACAACCATACACCCTAATCAATGTAAAGTTATTTTCATAATAAAAATCACCCTAGTTGTGATATCCTGGCCATTTGTCAAGATATTGGTAGGGTCTAAGTAGTTGAATCACTTTAATTGGAAGCCTAGTCTTCTGAACACCTAGGCACTAAAGAATTGGATACACTACCCAATTTTCAAAGGCAAAGAATTATTGTTCTCTAGAGGTGTATTTCCACACTCTCAGCCAAAATTGAATGGGGTTAGGCTGGCCTTGATGAAACCTCTATGGACTTAAAAATTGACAATTCATAATAGGGAAATTGTAGTATAGGATCAAATGCATTAAAACATAGTAATGCATGAATCTAGGGTTGTCTTTCTTATTCTAAATATCCACAAACCCCTAGTGCATTTGATCTATGATATACTGGATATAATCATAGTTAGTATTGGTGTGAGGGCTCTGTATGTCCAACACCATCATTAGGATATCTGAGGTAATCCTCTCCGGACCTCCATCCTTTCCTAGCACTCTGCATAGTGCATATGATATATAATTCATATAGAAGTTCAATTATTTGTAATAATATGGGGCATTCCCTAGGATGGGTGCTATGTAGTTCTTCATTCTTCTTGGAACATGGTGTTCTTGAATCAATTTGGAGGCAATGGAACTCTCCCTCATATATCTATTCTGCAAACTCTTCAGGTTGATCTTAGTAGCCATGGGATGATAGACATTGAAGGCTTTCATGAAGGAGTTCCTATCTATGGTAACTAGGGCTTTGCCTTCATCCCTTTTGATTGTTTTTGTGAGGGTTTCATATCTATTGGCCATTTATAGGATGAAATTGACATCTACAAATATATCGAGGACAATAAACTTGGCCAATCCATAGGTCCATGGGTTTGATATGGGTACGAATTCATGACTATTATTCTAGAAATAATTGAACAAACATTAGCCAAAGGACCCTAGGGTTTTAGCATCTTTAATAAAACTCAAATTATCAGTGAGGGTATCAGCACTTACCTTTCTATTCTAAGTTGACCCTGGCAACAAGAAAATGAATTCATCTAAATAGTTACATTTCCCTTTCATATCATCGTCTGCATCATCACTCCTCCCACTGGTAGATGCCACACTTACTGTCGTACTCATCTTTTATAGTTCCAATATATGTTACCAATATTGAAACAAATCTCCTCAAAACCCTCACCACAGGCTGTCAATTTCTCTGTAATGTGCAATTATGAACACTGAAAACATTGCCAATCACAATTCCTTCTGAATTCTAGACTAGGAAAACATTTTTCTCAATACACACTACTAGAGAACTTCACTCTTCTGAGAAAATGCTGAACTCTTTAAAACTCTTAGCTCTAAAAACTTGGAAGCTTGGTAAGAATGAAATGCCAATGTATAACTTACTTATAATTGAGAAATCAATGCAGCCATCTCTTTGCAACTAGTAAACTTAAAATTCAGTCACTTCCACCATTAGTTTACGCACTGTGACATCAATTCTGGTTTTAGCCGTGGCAATTCAAACTTACATGTAATCAATTTTCAATGAGTGATTTTGCTTATAAAAATGTTATAAAACTCAAAAAGAAATCAAACTCAAATCTGATTGGCTATCATTAATCATATTTTGGCTACTTTTCCATCTATCAAAATCTTTGAAATCCTATTGGTCAGAAAATATCCACCATGGCATCGAAGAAAATTCATCCTTTTAACTCTGGTTTTACTTTTGGCATCCCAATGAATATGTAATCTCCTTGTTGCCTGACATTCTTTCTAATTGTAGTTTGTCATTGAGACTTAGCGACTGGCTTTGGATTAATCTTCAGATCAACGGTTATCTCCATGTCACTTGATCTTTTAACTTAACTCATCTTCTTGTGGAGACATCATGACTAAGACTTTCTTCTAACTATTCTTCAACCTTAGGTTACATACAGAGACTTGGTGACTATTATATCTCTATATCGCTGAACCAAATCTCTAACTCATGGTTAATCTGCAGAACTCACGACAAATGCCTTTAGTCTCATTATCACTTGATAATTTTACTGTTATGATTTCCATCTAGAGACAACATGACTTCCCTTGATCTTCTTTTCCTCTACATCTGATGATTGTTGCTAAGTCTCCTAATTCTCATTGCAAACCCTAACTTTTCATGAGACTTCACGATTGATGAACACATTACTTACTTTTCCTTTTGTCTCCTAATCGCCAGATCTTGTTTGAATTTTCAACTCCTTACCATGACCACATGACTACCATTGGATCTAGCTTCCATCCTATGGTTGTCACTAAGTCTCCTGATGATCAACTTAACTCATGGTTTCTTTCACAACTAGGCCACAACACTATTATCCAAACAGAATTTTAACTCATTTTTATCCACTGACTCAGCATCTTTTAAATATCCATGTCTCTAGATAACTTTGAAAATGCAAGGTTTATTACGAGATAAATCGACCACCGTTAGATCAAATCTTGAGATGAACGGTCAGCGCCAAGTATCCTGATCTTTTAAAGCATATTCTTTTTATTAAGAGACAACGTGACCAATGCATTTCACCAAGTCTTGGGATAAAATGGAATATTCCCTTTTTTTCATGAGACTAAGTGATAAACATTTAAGCACATGCTAATAACTCAGACTCAATTTATGAAAAAGGTAACATGAAAATAGAAACTCAACTGAGAAATTAGGGATATTTTGCATTTTTGTAATATAAATGACCCTAGGGCTTAGGGTTTTTGGCATTTTTGGCTAGGTTAAGGGCTAAAAAATTTATTTTCCTAGGTATAAGAACAATTTCAGCCATGATTTTCAACCATGTGAGCATAGGCATGATAGGCAAATTCAAAAGTTTTATAGGGCTGACTCAAAAATAGAAAATACAACCAACACACCTACCATGTTCCTCATTCACTATTCATCCACTATTTTGATCTTGACATCATCTTCATTCCCTACCTCCACATCCTTCATGTTACTTAGTCATTATTGATCCACCATTCATAATCCTATATCAGTCCATCCTCCCTCCCACATATTTGATCTTGGTTATCCCATGCATTTTATCCCTATATTATCCATTATCCTATTCCATTCATATCCTCCTTATCATATCCACTATCTTATTCATATCGTCCATCTTAAACCCCTTATCCAATTCAATGTCACTTTCTTGTCCTTGTTCTTTCTTATAACAATTAGAGGCACTTAAACATCCATACATACTTTAGAAAATACAAGTCTTTATTCCCTCCATAAACCTCATTTATACACTATCCATCCATCTCACATAGCCTCTATCCTCCATCTCTCTACCCTTCCTCCTCCCACCTCTAGTATGGGGCTCCCTTTGCAACATAGTCCTTTTTTCCCACTCCATTTATTCCCTCCCCTCACATCCCTTACATATAATCCTTTCATTTCATGCATCCTTTATTCCCCATTTTCTCATTCTTCATTTTCCTACTACTAGTGTGTGAGACATTTCACTCCTTTACCACATAGTTTTTGAATCTCCATCCTTTCATCCCACATTCCATATCCATCCATCCAATATTACCTATCCATCCATTCCATTCATCTATCTCCTATCCAAGCCATCTCCCTGTCTTCACCATTCTTTGGTTCTCCCTTGTGATTGGTCCTAGTCCATTTTATCCTTCATCCATCTACCATATTCAATTCTATCCACTTCATTTATCTTCTAATTCAATCCACTCATCTTCCCTTATATCTAATTCATTTATCTTCTAATCCAATCATTTTCTCTTCCAATTCTATTTTATATAATTCCTCTTATCTTCCTTCCTATGCAAAATAATCAATTCATCTTTCTTTCATCCTAATTCAATCCATCTTACCCTCCAATCTCATTTTATCCAATCATGTTCCTCCTTCATCATCTAATCACATTCTATTCTACCCATTCTAATCCTATCAAACTGAGCTTCACCCCATCATACTGAGCTTCACCCCATCATACAGAGCTTTTACCAGACACCATGATCTTAAACATTTTCAACAAACCAATAGACCGATTGACTTTATCAGAATTTATTCCATTCATGAGAAACTCCCAACAAATTCTTGTTTCAACATCCATCAATATTTTTCCCATCATGATGCATCCTTCTGGTGTCATCTTACCAATCACTCGTCACATCAATCTCATTCATGACAAGAACTTTTGGACTGAATGACTGCTTGGTCATGATGCCTTTTAGTTGATTTTATCTTTGTGTTTTAGTAGACCCTACTTACGATTGCCTCGATCTTCAATATCTTGGTGTATCTTGGATGGTTTATATTGGAATATGTGTCATTTGCAACATAATTTTTTTTGGGGTACTTTAGTGCATTTTTGTTGGTCATGCAGTTATGGTTATGTATGCCTCACTAGGGGCAGGGTCTTGTGCACTTCCACCAAGTCCCTAATCAAGATTTGGGTGTACTATGGCTTCCTCATGAGTGTCAATGCATTAGTTCCACCATCATTGTAGATCTACATCTATGCTCCCAAATCTACCTTGTTTTTCTAAGAGTCTAGTCCATGCAAAGGAACCATGTCACTTGTGCTTTCTAGCACATTGTGCATGCCTCCTCTTGCAAAATAAAACTAGGGTGTGCTCTCCGATATTAACACAATACAATCCCAAAAATATCATGTAGTTAGGTTGCATTCTAGTACTTGGTCATATTGCACTTTGCATTTTGCTCTTGGCAAAGCTCCTATTTTATTCCCCCATCCCATTATGGGCATCATGTCCTAGATCTAGCCTAATTCTACCCCCACTCCCCCAAGGAAGTGTCTCGCGAAACCACCTAGTTCCCCCCTTTTCTTTCTTCTTCCTCTCTTCAGAATTTTTCGATAAAATTCTGCAAAAAATATTTTTTTGTTATTTTCTCGAGGGGACATCATCTCATCTCCCACCATAATTAGTTTTCTCTTTGGGGCATCTTATTTTCTTTTTTCTTTTATGTGACATCATCTTCGACACCGCATCAAAGAGGGGAAAAATGTAGACGTCCAAAATCATCTTTATATTAATTTAATTAATATTCCCATAACATTATAGTTAATTTTAATTAATTATATTTTTTATATTCTTCAATCTATTTAATTAATTAAATTAATTAAATATGATTCATTTTCATAGTTTTTATCTCTTAATTTAAATATTATTCCTCTTTTAATGTATTAAATCTTATTTATATACATTTCCCTCATTTATCCCTTTTAAATAAATTTATAATTTATTTATTCCTCCACATGACTTAATTCAACTAAACCGCAATTAATCTAAATCTAATTTAGATTAAACTAATTTGAGCCTAGATCCTACCCTACCTCACATCACTCTCACCAAATAGACCTACTCGCTAATTAACTAAGGTTAATTAGGCTAATTTCTTGATTCCTACACATATTAGTCCTAATTATTTGCTAACACATGTGAGAAAATTTCTAAATTTGATTTTTCAAATTTATTCTAATTTGGTGCCAACAAGCTTTCTAACAACCTTGATGATACTTTCTTACATTTTCTAAAAGTGTTTTATTGGACCAAAACTCTTACACATCTTACAAGATCCTTCATATGTGTCCTTTAAGTACACTTTGACCCATCACATCACAAGTTGCTCACACATGTGAGAAAACTTGGCCTCTTGCATGGCTTATGTGTCCCTCATGTGGCACCTATTTGGGTGCCACATGAGCTCCACCTCATCCAAGCCCACTCTTTCCTTCCAGAAATCTATAAATAGAGGTCATTACCAAGAGAAAATCATCTCTATTTTATGCATTGTTATCATTCTAGTTTAGTTTTTGAATTCTTAGCTTATATTTATGTTTCCATGATTTTTAGTTCATTTTTGCAAATCTAGAAATCGCATCTTAGGCTTAATGAAATGAATCTTAGTTTCTTTGAATCTTGCATATCATCTTAGCTTAGTTCTTACATATTCATCAATGGTGAAAGCTTGAGACAAGTTTCCTCTACTTGCTCTGGAGTTATTAGCTTATCTTTTATGCATCAAAGTGGGATTTGGATATTGTGTTGGGAGAGCACACCCACATACATCTCTAAGAGCAAATCAACAAGGCATTAGGTGCCCTTTTTTGGATCATCTAAGGTTGTGGTGAAAGTCCTTGTTTTTGGATTTCATTTAAAATATGCTAACATATTAAATCTTGTTTCTAATGGCTAACATTAATGTTTTCATGTTTTAGTGTTGTTATTGGTAGGTATACTTTCTATCACATATAATCTTATCATAAGCATTTTTGAGCTTGCCTACGTAGAGGATTTTTGAATTTGGTTCCAAAATTTTTTATCTAATCTTTCTAGGAATATAGGTATGGGAGAGATGATCTTCCCTTGGAAATAAACTTAAGTTTCAATGTGGTGCCTTGATTTGGTTCGTGATTTGATCATTTTCTTTTAGTTTAGGTACCACCATTATAGGGTTACAATATTTTCAAGTGTCAAGCTAAAATAAAGTGGCATCCCACTCGAATTGTAATGTACATATTTGTAGTAGCATTTTGTGCACAATTAATCTAGTTTCCAAGCTCTTTCAAAGGCTTTTAGGAGAACTCAAAATTTCTTGGAGTGAATAGGTTTAATGTTACAAGGTTTATATTCTAGGTGCACTCAGGTTAGTTAATAGTATGGATCATCATGCCACTTAATATTTGATTTATAATCCTTTTGGTTTTCTCTAAACTTCTTGAAGAAGCAGTCTATTTTTAGTAAGACACCTGATTTTCTTTGATCATTGTCCCAAGTCTTCAATATCATATTGGTGTGATCAAAGTTTGAATTTGATGTGGTTTCAATTCTTTCTGCAACTCATGTAAAATAATTTAATTTTTCACTTAAGTTTCTAGTGGTATATTATTAAAATAATGACTTAAGTGAAATATATTTCAAAACAATGATTATGTGGGTCAAACGTGGATGCCTAGGGGAAATAAGGGGGCCTCTAGACATGAAAAGTGTTATTAATCTTTCTTAAGGTCATTTTTGTGAAAAGTGAATAATAATAACTTTAAATTGGATATTTCCTAAAATAGTGCTATATAAGGAGGTCGAGGGCTCATTTTGATGACAAACTTGTGACTAATATTGTTATATTGCTATAATAAACCCTAGTTCTTCTAAAATATTTGAGGATAAGAACCCTCTAATGATCACTAGTTTTGAGGAGAAAAAGCACACTATCTAGTTGGTGTAGTTCTTGGTGTTACCCTTGCAAAATATTAGGGTTTATTATCCATTGTTTCCTATGCCTTCCTTGCCTTAGTAAATTCCTATCCCTATGTGTTTTGGGCTTAGCTGCTTTGATTATGTTTTCAAGTTGACAAGCGTTTTCTTGTGATTGACAGCTTAAGTTGTATTTTTTGCCTTCTATTGACGTTAATTACAAGTCTTTCTCCCTGGAGATACCTTCATTCACAAATATACAACCACCTTAATAATGAATGAAGATGCCCTAGAGGACTATAAAAATGGCTCAAACTGAAAAATGGAAAAATTCAAGGAAATTTTTGATGACTGAATATGTAATAGTCATTTTCTCACACAAAGCATTGTTAAAGGAATTGATGTGATGTGTTTGATCTTAATTTTCAAGTCTTGGATAGATGAAATTATAAACATGTTTCTTACTATATGCCACTGTCTTATCACAAGAAACACAAGGCATAAACTATGAAATTTCATTTTTTTTTGAGTATTGTGTCACTACTCACCATAAAGGGGAATGGTTGAAGAAACAGATTGGAAAGATTGTGATCCAAATAAATTCAAGTTTAGAGAAAAAAGGAAGGAGGACACTCAACATCCTCTCATCAGTCACCAACGACTATGTGATTCCTTGTTTTGTTTTCTATTGTGGTGTGTGCTCCTATTTTTTTTTATGTGTTTTTAATAATTGAAAATTTCACATTGTGGGGGGACTATAACACCAGTATTCCACTCCGGTGGAAATGACAATTTCTTGCAGTGTTAGAGATTAAGTTATAATGATCAATGACAACTGTTATTTCTATTTATGTGTTATTTCCTTATGGTTTAAAATAATGTAGTGACCAAAAGTACTACTATAATGCAGTTCACTAGTCTTGAAATAGTCAGTAGTAATATAAAAAACCATGTGAGGTGATAGATGTAGTTAAAAGATATATCCAATCATAGGTTAACAAGCATATTGTTAGGATTCCCATTTATTCCAAAATGCTGAAAGACACAAGACAATGCTGTGTGTCTAGAAGCAAAGGTCAATGATTATTAAGGATGTGCCAAATTTGCTTAGCTTTCAAAGTTTTGAATATCTAAGATGTTGCCATGTATTCAGGAATGAAGATACATGGGGGTAGAAGGCTCCAAAACAAGAGCATAAAATGATGGGTAGAATGGGGAGGAACTAAATAAGATTCTAATTCTGAATTGCATCACTGCTTTAATCAGGGATTGCTAGGAATCATGTAGTGGTGAAGGTGTATGCAAAAATTTTATTCTCGGAACTTAGGAAAGAATTTGTAACTGCAAACTATCTGATTGTAGATGGAGCAAGGAAAAACCAAATATTTAATTGGAAAAAATTTGCAAGCACTGCTAAGATGTTAACAAGTCAAATCCCTATTGAAATGGGTTTCCACCAAATTTTCATTAACTGGTAATGGTCGAAGATGAAATTTGGGTTTGTGCTCTATGAGCGCTTTTAAAGCACCATGACATAGTTAGGAGATTGGATTTAGAGAGATCTATAGCCCCTGAGGTAGATCACATGTTTCTAGATCAGGATAAAGGTAATGAAAGAGATTCTCAATTCTTGGGATAAGCTGCAAAATGCATATTGAAGCATCAAGATATTTATATAACTGATTTCATTCCCCAAAAAAATTAGTTTGGAAGTTGGTGAGCTTGGATTAGGAATTGATTCTGACATTGTATGGATAGGATAGTCTAGAAATTGCATAGAGTAATCTGTATGTCTAAGGGTACAGATCTTGTAGATTCCTATCAAACTAGTACTTAGGTTGGTCATATAAAAGGGAAACCAGAGGGATTCTATTACTATTTGTTAATTGTTTAAAGAGTTATAAGGGACTAGAACTCCACAAATATAATATTTTTAGTTTGATTCCTTATTACTGTGTGGTTTGGTATTCCGTTCTTTGATGCCACAACTTTACCTACATCAAATTTAAGAGTAAATGCAACACTGATCTGCATTTTCAAATTATAAATCAAATTCTAATTCACAGTAGATCATTACATGTTTGGTGTCTATCTTACCCATTTTTTATATTGCATCATCATAAGACTTGGGTGTAGAGACATCCTAAAATTTCAAACTCATGTAAAACAATAAAGCAAGAGTTGACAAGGAGCCACTATATGAGCATACTTGCATCCTCAAACTTTGGGCAATTACCCTAGCTTTCTGGATGCAGTGAACCTTGATTGGTTCTATGAAATTGAATCATAAGTTTTTAGTTTTCCATTCATAATTTTTAAATATTTCCCAAGAGTTTCATACTCTTGCACGTGAACATTAAGTACTTCCCTTGTACTTGTATGTCTACATACAAGCCAATGAAATTCTTATGTTTTCTACCTTAAGCTTACAACTTGATAAACAAGTTAATACCCCTGTTCAAATGAGTGAATAATAGTCTGAATAAACATTTCAGTCATTCTGAAAAGAAATAACATTTTCTTCAAGCATAAATGACTCCAAATGTTACTTTTTATAGGAAAGAGTTTATTGCCCTTCTATTATATTTTACTACAACTAAGAGGAGTTGATATAATTTGAGGATTTAAAATTCATAGTGACTTATGTCTGCACTCTTGGAGTGAAGTTCCTTGCCCACCATCAATGTCATCTCCTCCCTAATGAAACTATTTGAGGAAAAATTATCACTGAATGTCTCAGAATTACAGATTGGACTGTCATTGACTAGTTGTTCAGTTTGTCTCATTTGATGGTTAACTTTTCCTAATAAAATGCTCACTGAATGTTACTGAGGCTGATTCTCTATGGAATTTTTTATTCAGTGTGTGTCCTAAACTCCCCCCCAATTGTTGATTGGATCATATAGGTCTTATGTTTGATGCAGCCTCCTTTTTGGTTTTGTACTATATATTGACAATATTCATTTTGCAATCTGATTTGAGATGTTGTCTACATTAGTATGTTTCTTTTTATTGCAATTATAATTAGTATGAATGAACAAAATAATCAACTATATAAAATGATATGTTAGAATGACAGTGCAATATTTATCGATATAGTGTCGATGGATTTGGTCAATGTGCCTATGTGTCAATGTGGTGTTGGCCCTTGTGTGTTGAAGATGTCACGCACAACAAGTAATCCTAGGCATCAATTTTGGGGCTGCCAAAATAGGAAAAAGGTCTGGATATGGAATTATATTTTATGTTTAAAAGTAATGTGACAAGTAATCATTTTAGGAAGAACTGATGTAGACTTGGTATTAGAGAGAAATAGTGGATGTCAATACTTTTGGTGGGTCGATGAAACCACATTTATATCTACCCCATCTACATCTATAACTGATGTAGGGAATGAGTGAAAATTGTGCAAGGCTTGAGAGGCAGCTAGTGCCACCAAGATTGCTTCAATGGAAAAAGAAGAAATCATGTTTCTGCGATGCCTTCTTTGTGTAGTTTGTGCACTACTTTCTTGGGACCATATGCATAAATGTGATTAATAGAGGGCTATTGTAGATACTGAATTTTTTTTAGAATTCTACATAGATACGTTGGACATGTTTTGATAAACTCATGAACTTTTTGTTGCTTATGACTTTGTTATGATTTTCTATATCTTGGATGGTTTTTCATAAAATTTATCCTTGTTCCTTTTAGAAGTGTATGGCATGACTATGAACATGCATAATTATAGATGAGGATCAGTAATAGGGTGCTAGGCATTTCTTAGATCCTTTGGATCTAACCCCATATTTTTCTTCCTTGCAGGTTTTGGATCATACAGAAGCATACTGGATTCAACCCCAGAGACATTGGCAAGGATCCCCCAACTTCATAAAACAAGAACGGAAATAGCCCAACTTAAAAGTAGAAGACATGCAGACCTGTCTAGTGATCATATTGTGCTGAAGGTGGAGTCTGATGCCGCTTCAACGACATTAGTCAATGATGCAAAATTTAATGTTTATAGTTGTTGTAGTAGCATCATGCGCCACCTTCAACATAATATTTTACCTTACTAATATTTTACATATGGTGTTAAAAGGCCCAGATGGGAAGAAATTCAATGGTACAATTGGGGTATCTTTTTCCCTTGGTAATGATTTCTAGGTAGAAACGGTAGGATACCATCTATCTTTCTTGAAGACTCTTTATCAAAAGGGGATCAATGTCCTCTATCTTGAATTGAATAAGGGGTGTAGAAATTATCTCTGTATCGATTTGGTATAGAAATTGAGTTCTATACCCTAACGATGTAGAGCAACTTCTGCACCCTTGATTCCAGTGAAAAGAGAAATGTCATTGATGCCCTTTGGATAAAGAGGCTTGATACCACTTCTACCATCCTTTAAAATATTGGTTTTAAATTTAAACCTGAAGTACGATGTCTCTATGAGTTACATAGGCAAGGCCTTCTATGATGATCCCCAAGGCATTAGGTTTGGCCCTTAGGTCTTGTACTTTTGATTTCTTCCTTGATCTTGCCACCCCTTACCAATATTTTACATATTTTGCATCTCTTTATGAAACTAGTTTTAAATGCCTTATGAAATATATTTGTAGCTAGTTATCTCTTCTATAACAACAACACATTCCATATGGTGTTAGAAGGCCCAGATGGGAATAAATTCAATGGTACAATTGTGGTATGTTTTTCCCTTGGTAATACTTTTCAGGTAGAAATGGTAGGATACCATCTATCTTTCTTGAAGACTCTTTATCAAAAGGGGATCAATGTCCTCTATCTTCAATTGAATAAGAGGTGCAGAAGGTTTCCTTACATCGATTTGGTATATAAATTGAGTTCTATACCCAAACGATGTAGGGAAACTTTTCCACCCTCGATTCTAGTGAAGAGAGAAATGTCATTCATACCCTTTGGATAAAGAGGCTTGATACCACTTCTACCATCCTTTAAAGACTTGTCTTAAAGTTAAACCTTAACTATGATGTCTCTGTGTGTTATGTAGGCAAGGCCATCTATGATGAGTCCCTGAGGCATTAGGTATGGCCCTTAGGTCTTGTACTTTTGAGTTCTTCCTTGATCTTTCCACCCCTTACCAATATTTTACATATTTTGCATCTATTTATGAACTAGTTTTAAATACCTTATGATTGGTTTAGCTAATTTATTGATCTATCTTATCTTACGATCTTTTATGTAATAAACTATGAATTTTATATAATGATTCTACTTGTGTAGTTGAATATACAGGTGTAGGAAATATAGAGGCAAGGAGAACATAATAAACATGCAAAAAATAGAAATTCAGGTATCTATATTAATGCAAAGTAACACCTAAAGAAAAATTTCTAGGCTAATCGCCAACCAAGATGTCATTGGTGATTACTCTCGATATTTATCTTTAGCTATTTTTTTTAACATTCCATATTGGTCAAAATTTTGACGAACTTTGGTTGAAACCCTTACCAAGACAGGTCTACATATCGACCATTCTGTGTCAAAATTTAGCATCGTGGGTTTGGCATCCTAGTCGAATGGGCCAAACATTTCGACTGACATTGATCAAAATTTAGCATCGGGGCTTTGGCATCCTAGTTGGATGGGCCAAATATTTTGACCGACATTCGTAAAAATTTAGCATCATGGGTTTGGCATCATGGCCGTATGGGCCAAACATTTTGACCGACATTGGTCCAAAGTTCGACGAATAAACTTGCTAATAGAAGGTGTCAATTTCAACCAAGATTGGAGTAGAACATTTGACCTTGACAATGATGTGTTGAAATTTTGACTAGAAAAATAGCGAAAAGACCATTTGTGGATCATTTGACCAATCTGGGTAGAAAATTCAACCAATTTTCATCAAAAAAATGTTCCAATTCTACTAGTGTTTCTATATCGAACGATTCATATTCTATGATCATGAGATTTGTGATTGACTGGACAGTGTATGAAGTCAAGTTTATTGGTTAATATGTATTTATCACTTAGCAATGAATAAAAGATATCTAAGATTCTTATTTATTCACCATTTGAAGAGCAATGACCAAGGAGAGAAGAGATTAGAGAGTATCAGACTACCAAGCAGCCAAATTACGTGATCGATCGAAGAAAAAATTCAAAAATCAGCATGTTTAAGGTATTTAGACTATCTACTTGAGAAGAAGTTATGGATGCAACATTGGTTTATGATGTTCTAGATTGACCTAGATATAAATTCAAGAAACATCCATTTATCTTGTGAAGATGACCCTGAAGGAGCCTTTTTCCCAAACACCACACAACATCTTGCATGTAGAGGATATTAGGGCATATATTCATTGCAAATATGAAACATTGGGAGATGATGAGATTTCAATATAAATGGAAGACATGCTAGGTGATGATGGTAAAATGAAGGATGAATTCAAACACATAGAAAACCTGAGCATTATGAAAATATTATACTTGTATGAATTCAATGAAGAAGAATGGTTCACAATTATACTTAGCAGAGTTCATGATCAATTCATCTGGATAGGAGATCAACCTGTACAGATTTGTAGTCAGTTGATTCATAACATAACTAGGTTAGACAACACTAGAGTTATCCCTGTGGTAGAGAAGCATATAAAAAAACAAGTTGAAACCCTAACACACTCTAAATGAGACAGGTGAGCAATGACAGTGAATGACATTTTCCTACAAGATGTAAGACTGATTGTAATGAGACTTGGATACATGTTTTACTACAAAAATAGACCTAATTGAGTATTACCAGGAGTCATTATGATGTCTTATAGGATGGTAAAAGAAAACACCACATTCAACCTATGCAAGGTTCGAGGACAACAATTTTTGGAGAATGTAAAGTTAATCAAGAAGGATAAATCTAAGACTTTAAGATTTGGTTCACTTCTAGTTTATACGTATATACACATTGAGCATAATTTTCCTCACATGCACCCTAGAGCATGGAAAGACAAAATACCCACTCATATTTAGATATCATAGAGTTACAGAAGATAAAACATCTCATGGGTGGATGGAGAACTATTTGGAATGATCAAAATTCTTCAGAGGAAAATGAAAGAAAGATTCAGAATTCCTGAAGAGTTAGTTGAAAGATATAAGGATACAATTTGTTTCATGGTTGAAATTGATTGTGTATGTTTTGAGGCAGTTGTACCAAGGAATAAAAGTTCTTACCCTATGGGTTATGAAGTCAGTTTAGAAATTTTAATTATGCAAGTTGAACATGTTTTGGCATCTAAAGTTGATACATCTGAGGAGAGATGAGGTACATATGAAAATATACATATGAAGAGAAATCAGCTAAAGTAAGAGAAGAACAAAATAGAGGTCTAAGGAAGAGAAGAGTGGAAAATATAATTGATGTCTGTGTAGACAAGGTAGGTATAACTAAAGAGGAGATGAGAGAAGTAAGGAAGAAGATAGCAAAGAGATCTTCTAGATTGGGAAGCACTTCTATTACAGCCCTTCCACCTCCACAAATTGAGCAGGTAGTTAGTCCACTTTCTACTTTAATTGATGTAACCACACCCCCACAACCACAGAAGACATTGGAGGAAGAAAATATTGTTCCTCAGAGAAACACAAGGTCTACTAAATTGTACCCACCTCCTAAGAAGTATAGGACTGAAGAAGAAGAGAAGAAATTTGAAAAAGAGACTACAAATGACAAAAATCTATGGAAGAAAGATATAAAGATGCTAGAGAAGAGAGATATTGAGCAAGGAAAGCTTGTTTCAGTGAACAAATACTATGACATGTATGAGGAATTTGACAAAATAGTGATTGAGGACATAGTGATTAATCATTTACTTGTTTTCAAGAATAATCTATTAGAGATAGAGGACAATATACCTGAGGAATTGTATGGTAAACTGGAGATTAGAAAAAATATTTGACATATAGAAGATGGTGTAATTAGGAATCAAGCTATTTAGAATATATTTCCAGTAGTTTCTGTACATGAGAGAGAGAGTATTTAATGAAATCAAACCTTTGTTGAGAGCTAAAGTAAGATTAGTGAAAATTATGGGCAGAAAATATGAGGAAGTCATAGAGGAGACTCAAAAGGCATTAGACTGCATACTTATGAGAAATATTCTGGAGAAAACTCCACCTCCTAAATCTACTATCCCAGTATGGATGAGGATGAACTGATGAGACCATCCTTCATTGCATTCACAAATGCAAAAGAAAGATCTAATCAGAAAGGAGACAAAAAGTCTAGGGTGCTTACTAGAGAAATTGATATTGTGAATAAACTACTTCTAGTCCCTATTATTTTTCAAAGTAAAGATGATGCAGAGAATCTGAAAATGGCACTAGATGATTTTGATGGTCATTATGAGTCCTTAGTGAAGATTGTTGAAGAGAAGGCAAAGAAAAGTTATCTAGAGAAGAAGTTGAACGAAGTATGCTAGTCTATTTCATGGGACTTGGGCATTCTAAGATTAGATACATCAAGGCCAAAAGTTGTGGCACACATGGAAAGATGTTATACAATGATTGTATGAACCCTATCAGACACATTCAAAATATTAAAGACATTATTGCAAAGGACAGGGCTACTTTAAACAACATAATGGACACTTGTGAGACCTCCTCAAAATCTATAAAGGTCATGGACAGAGAGGTAACGAAGATTTTTGATGAATTGAATGTCTTGGATATAGATAAAGGGAGATTAATGACAAGATTTTGTTTGTTGAAGAGTCTAATAACTCCTAAGCTATGAATTCTTGAATTTCATCTATCTGATATGGAGAATACTGTAGATTTATTGAAAAATTATATGCCCATGGAGTTAAAAGTAGAAGAGACTTCACCCTATGCATTGAATGGACTAATACATGTTAGTCAATTCTTGGTAGAGTCATGGAATGTAGAAGTGAAGATCTTGGAAGATTCCTTTTAAGATATTCTAAAACTAGTAAGCAAGCACTAATTTCTACATTTTTATAAATTTTGGATACACCTTTTCCATTGTTGTTAAAGGGGATGAGAAAAGAGGAAAAGAAGAGAAAAAGAGAACAGTTTGTATTGGGACACTTAGTCATTTTTTGATAAGTGTTGTCATCAATTCCAAAGGGAGAGATTGTTGACAAGTGATGTTATTGGTGTGATATGAGACATTTAAAGTTTGTCATTTATGGAAACACATATGATAGTATGACCAATTTAAGTACAGCTTTGATGATACATTTCTAAAATTGACTAAGTATAGAAACATAAGTACAAAGTATAACAATGTTGTTTTGGACAACAAAGATAATGTATGATGTTTGATGACTAGTGATCTTAGAGGAAGATACTATGGGATATGTATGACCTTCATTAAAGATTGATTTTTTTTTGGTGATGAATATAGAGATTTAGAGAGATTTCAAGACATGTGAAGACAAAAAAATAGTGAAACAGAGTAGTTGAACAGTTGAGACGATTGAGGGAGCATGAGATGGAATCCAAACGTGCTAAGTTGGATTGGTATTCTGAATTACCTATACTTCAAGGTAGTAGAAGAGCACCGAAATTGTACTTACTTTTTGTATAAGTATTTATTTTGTTTTGTATTTTAATTGAGAAGCTGACTAAATGATGTAACATATATATATGAAGAATATTTTATAAAGCGAATATGTATAGATGGATATGAGTGTATGTGAAAGAGTTAGAGATGATTGATGGCAGATGCGAGATCAGAGATTGACATATTTTTTTGAGAGCTATCACTAGAGCTATCTAAGCATTAGAAATGCTTTTTTTGTTCATTACAGAGAACACTTTGTAACAAAAGTAATGGTTGTAAGCTCAGTATACCCCTAACAGGGTGTTGTATACCTTTAGCAAGGTTGATATTCCTTTAACAAGGAAATGTACTGTGTAATATTCAGCTCCTAAAAGGGACATTATACTTTAGTGCATGCTTGTGGGTACCATCCCCACTAGGGTTTTCCCTTGGCCAGGGTTTCCTTGACAACAAATAATAGCGTAATGAGTTGTGTGTTAATTTCTTATGTTCTTTTCATTTCAACTATCTTATGGTTTATTTAAAATTTGTTTAAGTTTAATTTAAAGTGTTGTAATACTGATTCGCCCCCCTCTCAGCATTACTTAATCCTAACAGTATGTATAGTGATTCAACCTTTGGTTAAGCCTAGAAGTACTTGGAGGGGGTACATTGAGACAACCCTAGCCTTAAGGGCTTGTTAAAGACCAATTTGGGGGTTATATAGTTTCAGGGGTCTAAGGACCAAATTAACTTCATATTCCTTGTTTTTGATACATTTCATGAGACTTCTAAAATTCTAAGGGTTGGGGAGTCAGTATAGAATATAATTTCTTTGTAAAGTTACAATATTTGGTGCTAAGAATAGGGCACCATCTAGAAGTCTTCATATAGGGTCCAAAACAACCTATGTATAGATTTGGGTATGTTGAAGTTGATTAAAAGGGTGTTTAAATATGCAAATATTTTATTGATTATCTTGGAAAATTTGTGTGGAAACAATCCATTTATGCCTTTGTTGACCTATTAGAGGGGCAATTAGGCCTAGTAGGAAGTTTGAGAAAGTTGGGTGTTGGGTGTTGAGTGTTGTGTAAAATCCCAAAACTGATTGAATCATGCTTAAAACATCTTGTTTAGACCTTTTCCAACAACCTTGTTCATTTGGGTGTGTTGGAGTTGTTTGTGTCATCTTGGCTATTTTGGGAGCCTTGGAGGCTAGTAGGCTTAGAGTGCCTAAACCACTGATGTAGATCCCAAGTCTATTTGTTATTGAGAGTCGGCTTGACTCTGCTATAAGGTCACTAAATGGACCTTATAGGTTAGTATCAAACCTTGATTGAGGAAGTCACTAATATCTTCACCTCAAGTGTTGTAGACCTGGTTCTCACCGTAAGGCTACTATCTAATGTTGTGGAATCTAACAGGATAGTTCCACCCTCTAGGCTAAACCGACGGGTTCAACTTAAAGAACACTATAACACACACTGTACATGGAATCCATTCACAAAATACTTAGGGTGGTTCTCCAAATTCTTTTTGTATTCACAAAAACTATTCTATTACAAAATATAATGAGTTCCTCCCTTCTATCTACTCTCTACTCACTACTTTTCTTACTACTATTGTCTTACAAAATATTTTAACTATATATCTATCTCTCATAAATATCTCCAAAATATCTTGTGCTCCTTCAACAACTTCAACCAATTTGCACAGATGGCATGGTCCAGCCATAAATGACCCTCCCATCACTAGAACAGGTGTCACTGTCCATCAAAGACAAAAATGACATGTTGAGAGCCATTGCAGTTGACCCAGCTGGTCACAAACATCACATCTAGTGTTTCCTAGGTTGTTAACTGACATAACCAAGCAACAGATAGCCATTACTGAGCACCAGTCCCGAGCGTCAAAACAAACTTTGCCTTCAATATCTGAGCACCAGTCAACAAACCCGAAATATAAGAAACCTTGAGAAACATCACTAAGAAACAACCCCAAGCAATTTTACTGAGTGACATTCCCAAGAATTCTACATAGCATATCAGAGAAACCTAGAGTAAACTGAGCAAGATCCCCAAGTAGCATTACTGAGCAACAGAGTTTCCCGAGCACCTGTAAAACTTTGTGCACTACTTTAACCATTTCAGTTGTTAGAGCCTTGTTGTATTTCCAGAGGTTTATAATCTATTTCAACACATAATTAAACTAGGAAACAACAATTTAGCACCTATGGTGTTTGTTCACTGATTGACCTCGGTCTTTACAAGAATGGTGGAACAAAACACCATACAAACTGAAAATCTTTCTATCCTAGAAATGTTTCTAAACTTAGGTGCTCCTGCACCATACTCCCCAAACAAAAATAAATCAACTTCCAGGTGATTGGAGTAGGTCAGGATTGATGCCTAACTTCTTGAAATTGGTTTCCTTTACCCATGTAGCCTTTGAATCAGCTTGTCCCTGCCATTTGACCAGATGTTCCATGTAGATCTGCCTTCTAGTTTGCTTGGCAAATCTTGAATTTAGAATCTTCTCTGCCTTCAGTTTTGGTGTAACAAGAAGTTTGAGTGCTCTAAGGTCCTCAGTATCTCCTATGAGATTAGAATCCCCTTCTGGAATTGGTCATTTGTAGGATACCAAATCTACCACGTTGAAAATAGGAGATAATCCTATGTCTACAGGAAGATCAACTTTATAAGCATTAGACCCATATTTTGCCAATATTGCACAAGGGCCTATCTTCCTCATCTGAAGTTTTCTTAGACTCCTTTTTGCAACCTTTCTTTGTTTAGGTGCACCATGACCAAATCTCCTACTATAAATTGAATATCTCTTTTCCTTGCATCTACCTTATGCTTGGTGTGACTTTTACTCTCTATTAATGCTTCTTTAACTGATTCATGGACCCCCTTCATGGATTGAGAAAAATCTTCAGCATACCCACTCCTCTCTGCATTACTTCTAAGATCCCTTAATTCCCATATACCCCTAGGATGAATCCCATACACTATTTCAAAAGGGCTCTTTCTATTGGATTGATTGACTGTATCATTGTATGCAAATTCTACTTGAGAAAGTAATTGATCCCACGATTGTCCATACTCCTTTGTGAGGCATCTAAAAATATTTCCTAAGCTTTGGTTCACCACTTAAGTCTGACCATCAGTCTGTGGATGATATGCTGAGCTAAAATAAATATTTGTACCAAGCTTCTTCCATAAGGTTTTCCAAAAATGACTCATGAACTTGGAGTCTAAGTCTGATACAATACTCAAAGGTAATCCATGTATCCTTACTGCTTCTTTAAAGAACAAATTTCCTATATAACATGCATCATGTGTGGTCTTACATGGCACAAAGTGAGCCATCTTACTGAACCTATCAACAATCACAAATGTGTTGTCCATTCCCTACTTGGTCTTCTGTAGTTCAACTACAAAATCCATACTAAGCCATTCCCATGGTCTATTTGGGATAGGAAGGGGCTGAAAAAATACTACATTGGATGAAGTCCCTTTTGCCTTCTGACAAACCATACAAGTCTCTACATACTTTTGGACGTCCCGATTCATTCTTGGCCAATAGTAATACCTCTTGACCAATTTTAGAGTCTTGTTTGACCTAAAATGTCCACCTAAGGAAGCATTATACTTTTCTTGTACTAGGTTGGGACGTCTTTTTTGTAGTCTTTCTGATAGAAGACTCTTCTTGCACATGGTAATTAGCTCTTTTCTCTCCTCCTTGTGAAGTAGAGATCTTTGCAGGACACCGATATGCAAGATGCCCAAACTGTTTACAATTATAGCACTTAATTGAAGAGAAGTAAGATCCTCTTGGTTATGAGTTCTTCCCCTTGAACTGTTATTGGGTGCCAGCAAGAAGTTGAGTCCACTTTTTGGGCAAAAAGTGGAAGTGTTCTCTCTTTTTTTCAAATTTTCTATCAATTTATGTCAAAATTTGAGGCACTTAGAGATTGAATCTAAAAACACTTCACTAATAGAAAATGTAGTGCTTGGAGTCTAATTTTCAAATATGTAATTGATTTAAATACCCACATGGTAGAAAGTTTTTTTTAGTAGGCATGTGTAAAAAGTACTTTTTCAAAATGCCTCTTTCAGGACCATACCACACACGTGTACGACCACCATATTTTGACCTACATAAATGAATTTTTGTGAATCCTTCTGGGGAAAGATACCTAAGACACCAAAGATTGATGAGAATATATATATATGTGTGTGTGTGTGTATATATATATATGTATATATATATATATATATATATATGTATATATGTATATGTATATATATATATGTGTATATATATATGTATATATATATATATATTATTGAATTTTTTTTTTGAATTAATTTTTAATTGACTATAAAATATATTTTTGAATCCTCTGGTGTACGACCACCATAATTTGATGAATTCACATTTTTTTAAAATTCTTTGTTTTTTTTAATCTTCAAGGAAATTCTATGTAGATTGATGTCATATAAATTATTTTTAAAAAAATGTAAAAACAAAAAAGTTATTAAAGTTTTAGTGAACCTTACTATTTTAAGTTTAGGTACCACTTTTGATTAATAAATATTGTAAAAATAGTAAAATTGATCATATCAGTATAAAATGTATATTTTAGAAATCTAGACAGTAAGTTCTCTAATGGGTTTTCATTTCGTCAAAAAATTTGATAAGGAAGACCCTCAAAAAATTATGGCAAGACAGAAATCTAGTATTCAAATGCCTTAGCCATTATTTTGGAGGCCCAAGCATAGGCTTGGTCCCACCAAGCCTGTCCCTAACCGAAATCCAATGCAAAGGGTGGCCTTGTAATTCTAAATTTAAATAATGGGCACACGTTTAAAAACATGTACCCGTTTCTTAAATATAATAAATCGACATAGAAAAATACGTTTCTTAAAAAAAATTAAAAATTAAAAAATGGGCACCCGTTTTGAAAAAAAAAAGAGTGCCCATTTTTAAAAATGAGTGCTCGTTTTGAAAAAAAATGGGCACCTGATTTTTAAATTTTGGATCGGGTGTCCGAGCCTAAGACAGGTGCGCATTTTTTTCAAAATGGGTGCCTGTTTCTAGCGGCATTATTTCAAGTCCACAAGACTTTTTCTGAATTGGCACCCAACTTCTTGCACTTACCCTATTGGAACCTCTTCCTTGGTTGTAACCACCTCTAGTGTTACTGGACTCTCCTTGATTCTCTGTGAGTTTATTCTCACTCTGGTTCTTACCTTCAAGATTTCTTCCTCCACATCCTCCTTTACGACCTATGTTGTCTCTTCATCTTCATTTACTATTTTAATCTTGTTTCTTCTTGAACTTCTCTTCCATTTTAAGGGCTAGTTGATAGCATTGATGCATTCTTGGGGCTCAAGAGACTGATCTCTTCTTGAATACTCCATTTGAGGCCATTCTGGTATCTTGCCTCCTTTAGGCTTTCTTCTTCCATCACATGGGATCTTAATCACAGCTTATGAAACTCTTATGTATAGGCACTGACTTCTAAGTCTTTATGCCTCAGATTCTACCTTTTCTTGTGTAACTGCACTTCATAATCATCAGGAAGGTAAGTTTCCTTCATCTTTGCCACCATACCTTTCCAACTTGTTATGGGGTTCTTTCCTCCTTTTTCCATTTCATCTTGGATAAATTTCCACCAAGTGAGAGCAGTTCCTCTCAATCTTGTCTGGGCTATTCTGAGTTTCTGAGCTTCAGTCACACTATCACAATCAAAGTGATTATCTAGACCTTCTATCCATTCCATAATTAATTCTGGATCTATTTTGCCACTAAATAGAGGCACACCTTATAAGGACTTACCACTCATTGCCTTTAATGCTTTCAAGAATGAATCTTCTTGAAGCACAGGGTCTGGCTCTGGAATCATGTCCTCCTTGGCCACTAATTTAACCTTCTCCTCAGCTTCTCTCATAAGTTCATTGGCTGCTGTAGTTTGAAGCTACACTTCTAGTTTGCATGCCATTTCGGCTAACTGTTCCTTCATGAGTCTATTATCCTCTCCCTGTTCTCTGACATCTCTTGTCAGTTCTGCATTGGGCACCATGATGGATGAATTTATAGAATCTTCTAAAAATCACACCCAAACAACACAAGCCCAATTCTCTAACTTTCTTTGATACCAATCGGAACTAGATCCCAAGTCTAGTTGTTACAGGGAGTCTGCTTGACTCTGCTGTAAGGTCACTGAATGGACCTTATAGGGTATTATCAAACCCTAACTTGAGGAAGTCACTGAGATCTTCACCTCAAGTGCTCTAGACCTCATTCTCACTGTAAGGCTACTATCTCATGTTGTGGAATCTAACAGGATAGTTCCACTCTCCAGGCTAAACCGACGGGTTCAACTTGAAGAACACTATAACACACACTGCACATGGAATCCATTCACAAAATACTCAGGGTGGTTCTCCAAATGCTTTTTGTATTCACAAACACTATTATATTACAAAATACAATGCATTCTTTCCTTTTGTCTACT
This sequence comes from Thuja plicata, assembly GCA_018584345.1. Lineage (NCBI taxonomy): Eukaryota > Viridiplantae > Streptophyta > Pinopsida > Cupressales > Cupressaceae > Thuja > Thuja plicata. The sequence continues at coordinate 1,876,068 of MU224010.1, forward strand.
CTTTACTCACTACTTTTCTTACTACTACTCTCTTACAAAAACTTTTAACTATATATCTATCTCTCTAAAATATCTCCAAAATATCTCGTGCTCCTTCAAAAAATTCAACCACTTTGCACAGATAGCATGGTCGAGCCATAAATGACCCTCCCATCACTAGAACAAGTGCCAGTGTCCATCAAAGACAAAAATGACACATTAAGAGCCATTACAGTTGACCGAGCTGGTCACAAACATCACATCCTGTGTTTCCTGGGTTTTTAACTGACATCACCAAGCAACAGATAGCCATTACCTAGCACCAGTCCTGAGCGTCAAAAAAAACCTTTGCCTTCGATAATCAAGTGCCAGTCAACAAACCTGAAATCTAAGCAACCCCAAGAAACATCACCGATCAACAACCTCGAACAATGTTATCTAGCGACATTCCCGAGCATTCTGCACAACATACACGAGCAACCCAAAGTAAACTGAGAAAGATCCCCGATTAGCATTACCGAGCAATAGAGTTGCTTGAGCACCAGTAAAACTTAGTGCTACTTTAACCATTTCGGTTGTTAGAGCCTTGTTATATTTCCAGAAGTTTATAAGCTACCTCAACACACAATTAAACTAGGAAACAACAATTTAGCAACTATAGTGTTTGTAAACCGATTGACCTCGGTCATTACAAGAATGGTGGAACAAAACACCATACAAACTGAAAACCTTTCTATCCTAGAAATGTTTCTAAACTTAGGTGTTCCTGCATCAACCACTCAAATCATAACCATCATTTATAAGCTTACCACCACTCTGCTACACACTTTGCATCAATAAGGCATGAAAAAAATACTAAATCTCATGGGAAATGGTGTAGAATGAGCATGATATAGAAGATTATGATGATTAAAGTGCAGTTAGAACATGGTTTTAATGGTGTGAACAACGATTTCAATGAGAGAGTCATATTTTCAAGAAGGAAGGCATGACTTTTGTCTTCTCATTCCTGAATAACAACTAACGAGAGAACTAAAACTTGAGCTTAAAACATTAAGAAACTTGCTCTGATTGAGATACATTCTAAAGAACACTAGACTTAAGTTGCCTCTTGAGCCTATATAAACTCCTTGCCAAAACTATTTTAATTATTTTTATAAATTAAAAAATAATTAAGACAAAATAAATATAGCATCAACCTCTAAATAATATAGATCACCTAAAATATATTATTTATTATAATTATTAATTAATTAAAAAAAAACAATAAATTAAAATTTATAATACACTGAAACTTATTAATTTAATTAATTACTAATAATCATACAATAGGGACACATTAAAATTAGGATGGGGCATTTTATAGGGTTTGGTAATGGCCAAAATAATATTTTGGCTTCCCGCGAGCAAGGATTGAGTGTTTTGTAAAGGGAAAAACAATATTTTTGCTTCTCGCATGCAAGGAATGAGAGTTTGGTACTGGGAAAAATTTTTTTTGGCTTCCCACACTTGTGGATTGAAGGGTTTTGTGTTCAGTATATGCACAAAAATATTTTCCATTAGTTGCAGGCAATAAAGACAGGAGGATTTTTGCAGAAAAATAGAAGGATTACGACATATTACTAAGATATTTCATTCATCTCCATTGCTTCTTAGATTCAGTCTTCAAGGTAGGGTAACCGGACATAATAACCCAGCCAAAATAACCCTGGACACAATAACCCCGCCATAATAACCCAAGGACACAATAACCCATGGACAAAATAACCCATGGTCAAAATAACCCATGGTCACTTTAGAT
>MU224010.1:1898216-1930930 GCA_018584345.1 Thuja plicata
CAAACCTATGTGTCCCTTATGTGGCTCTTATGTGGATGCCACATAGGTGCCACTTCATCCAAGTCTCTTCCTCTCTCCAAAAACTCTATAAATAGAGGCCTTCTCCTCTTCATTTTACATCTCTCATTTTTATATTGTTATTATGCTTCCATAGCTCTAGATTTCATGTTTTCATATGATCTTTAGTCTTTTATGCTTAATTGACATAGATATCACATGCTAGGTTTCAATTTGGTAAATGAATCTTAGCTTCAATCTAGTATATGCATATCATCTTCATAACTAGCTTAGAATATCACCCTTTTGAAGGATTTGAGACTAGTTCCTTATACTAGTTCTTGAATTCCTTCATTTTTATCTATCTTGCATTAGCATTGGGATCCATTGTATTTTGTGTGTGTTTGAGAGAGCACACCTACATTCCTTCTAAAAGAACAAATCAAACAAGTTAAATAGGGTGCTTACTTGTTTTAGTTCAATCTGATGTTATGTTAGTTCTTTGTTGCTTGCTTTCTCTATCATATGCTTTTGAATCAATTATATGTGCTAACCCACTAATCTTGTATGTTTGAGCTTGCTCCCAATAGGTTGAAGAGTTCCTTGCATGCCTGGTGGGACCCATGTCCCTAAAATTTTCAAACTTCTTGTCTTTATTTCTTCAAATTTCGCCCAGCTCGCGGATCAGCGTCTATATTTTACATAGAGGCATCGGCGCAAATGTTGGTTCTCTGTGAACCACCGTTCAATGTATCTATAGAAACAACATCTACGACTTGAACTGGAATCTGCGCCTGGACTTGTGAACTTTGAGACTTTTCCAAAACATTAGCTCTTATTCATCAAGATTTTTGGTTTTCCCACTACTTTTTAATATTTTAGCTCTCTTTTTTAGCAGAAATCAATCTAACAAGCAGTTATAATGCCAAAATTTTATTAAAGGAACAAATCTTGATAATATATTTAAGAACACTAGCTTTAGGTTGTTTGGATAATCTTAAATAGGTAAATTTGATCAGATTAAAGACTAAAAAGAAGGAAAAACTAACTTTATTTGTTGTCTTTTGATGTCTTTTTATGCTTGTAAGTATAGCGGCGTCTGCATAAATGCTGGTTCATGAACCAAAATCTACGATTCATAAACATTCGTGTTCGCTTAACCGGCATTTGCGTTTTGCAAATCGACATTTTTGACTGGTATAACAACTCACTGGTTCTCTGTGTTTCTAGCCTATTTTTTTACATTCTGCCATTTTTAGGCTAAAAAATGAATCAGCGTTTGTGCCCTCAATTGGTGCCTATGCTCTGTCAAAATTTGTTTTATCATTTTACTAACAATTGTTAAGTGGTTTTTGTGTTTTCAACGCTTGTCAAAGGCTGAATTTAAAACTACTAATTAGTTGTCTTGCAACACCACTTGTCAAAGACGCAATTTCAAAGTTGCTCACATTTGTATTGCAGGTTGCCTCGAATCAACATCGACCAAACGACCGTGTGTGTGTTAATCTTTCTTAGGAACATAAACTAATTAGTTAGATTTGTTTATCTATTTCAAAGCAAGTGTTAGGGGATTATGCTCTCTTCCCTTTTCGGAAGATCAAAAACCTAGACGGACTTGCTTTGTGTTAAATAATTAAATCTTTTTTTGGAAAGAACAAACTTGTCTTGTGTGCTTGTGGAGAAAATGATACTAGATAGGAGAGTATGCTCTTCTTCCCTTGTGGGAGAATCAGAAATACAGACTCCTTTTTGTCGCCAATCCAATTTATTTTAAATCCTTTAGATGGGCCTACTGGTTGAGGGAAAAATCTCCTGGGAATGACCCACGTGAGAATGAGGTGTAAGCCACACCACTCTAACTCATGTTAATCAAATTTACTCCTTGGGGTTAAAGCCTCAGGATTCGATTAGCATTTGAGCTTATACTCAACTCTTGTCTAACTTAAGTGCGGCCTCGCAGTCTCAATCAGGTTTACGTGACCACTTTTATCAAGATGCTCTATGGGGCTATATGCCTGAATCGTGCTTGCATAGACATAGAGGATACAATTGAATGGTTGAACCTTACTAAATACTCTAGGCTTAGAAGCTACCCGAAACACCCCCAAAAGGTGATAATGCTTGTGCAAGGAAGATAGTAACTTCTACAAGATCACTCGTACATTCATGCCACCCTGAGCGTTTGGAACCAGATAATATGGCATCATGACTGGAGCCATTGTATGCTTGGTGATGACTATATTCTGATTAGTTCATGTGTGTGTGCCTAAGATTATAAGAAAGTATTTTCACGCTATGCCAATTCCTTAGGTAGATTTTCTGCTTGAAGTGTTTGAGCAACATTTGCAAATCCAAAACACAAACAAAATACCCAACATTCAAATTTGTCACGTGCTTGTATCCGTCAAGGTTGCTTTGTCCCTTGTCGGATTGTTTTAAGACCCATACATGTTATTTTTCTTATTTGATTATGTTGAAATTGGTTCTTTCCATGGAACAAACCTCTTGAAAATCAGAATAAAATCAATCAAAACATCATCCTTTTGTAGATTACCATGAGCTCAAATCCTCAAAATCTAACCTTTTGCAAAACTTCTAATTATTCATCCAAAATCAAATCTATTCATAGGACATGACCGATTCCAAGAAGCATAAAAGGGTGAAAATTTCATTACCACCCATGGAAAGAGAGAAAAAAAAACAACCAGAGAAGTTAACAAGTATCAACACATCATTGATTCTGTCAAACAAGAAATTCATAAGCGAGAAGAATTCAAAAAAGTGACCTATAACAAGAAAGTTGCTTGTTTCATGGGGAAATACCATCTAAACAACGCTTTTGTTGGATTTGAGAAATATGACTAGCTAGTTCACTACAACAAACACATGTTCCTCCTCTTCTTAAGCTCATTTAGCTTGCATTTTAAGACCTCCCTTAAGTTGTTATCTTTAGGAACACATCACACACTCATCCCAAAATAATCTTACATTAATCAATCCTAATCAGCCTAGCGTCATCATAATCATCACCCAAAGCATCCTTGATCACATCCCTCACTTGGTATTGCATCCTCCTTTTGAGTTTCTAAAAACCTACATCTTAATCAAACCCCATCCTTGAATGTCCTTAAACTAAGCATTGTTTAGGATAATCCCCTTTGTCTTTTGCAACCTCATCACCTTGATCAAAAGGTTGGTCCGCATTTGATAGAGAATCCCATCCACCGAAGACCACAAGTCTATCTTAGGTAGACAATCATATCCATTTGATCTTACATTAGGGAAAGCAACCCTTAATCTGTGCATACGCCAAGTTATCCTTAGATCTTAGGAGCATATTCATTATCCTAAACATATCCTAATTCTAGAATCACCATCCTTAGTTTCCTAGGTGCATCCTTGCATACATCTTGCACCTCATATCCCCTTAGGATAGTCATTTCATGCCACCTATCACACGAGCCACTAAGAAGAGGAAGAACATGGATCCTAATCTTGCTGCTAGATCATCTAATCCTACGACTGACAACACCAACACCATGGTTACTTATGCACCTCATCCCAATGATCAAATTGAACATATCTAGGTAGACACTAATGAGAATCCCACCCTGAGTACTGTGGAAACATTTATCAACCATCCAGCGCATGTCCACATGGTAAATGCCATGAGTGGACGCAACAACAACCATTTACTCTTGGACATTCAACAACAATGACTTCAACTCCTGCCTTGGATTATACCTACACTTGTCACATGACCTATGGAACTTCCAGGGGAATGTCCTCATCCCACTATAAACAAAGTTTTTGATCCACTTCAACGAGCCCTGCAAGTGGGAACTCTTATCGCGCAAGTAGTTCATCCCTCCATTCCACCCTCCATCATGCACACAACACCCTCATCTACCCTTGGAGCCCCACCCCCTGATGCCACATCTTCAGCACAAATAATACCCCCTATCGCTATGCAGGCACCTCCACAAGCTAGATTCACTCCTCTTTCACAAGAAATCCCAACATACATTGCAAACTTTCCACCACCACTAGTTAGCACATAGCAAACCACCATTTCACCCGTTCCTACTCAGCCCATTCAAAGTGCAAAAAATACTTCAAAACATCAAAGCACCCAAGTTTCCATGCCTATTCCACCTCTCTTCACCACAGGCATGTCACCTACTAACGCCTATAACCAACCCTTATTTCTGGAAGGGTCCACTTTTCCCGCTCCACCAACAACACAATCACAATGAATGCCAATAGTTCTACCTCAAATGTTGTTCAACCCAAATCCCCCCATACCACAACCATCCATGAATCCCTTCATCATACCCCAAATTCCCATCTAACCTATCCAAAAACAACAACAACCTATTCAGAAGCAACAATCCATTCAGCAACCATCCCAGCAACAACAACTACAACAACAAATCACCAACCCATTTACATTCCAAGCAAAACAACAACAAATAAACCCCTTCGTAGCTCCATAAACCACCATCCAAACTACATAGCAGCCACAACCAAAAATGCAGGGGGGAAATCCCCTCATGGTACAACCACTGCAATAGTTTGCTAATCCTTTCATCCAACCCATGCAACAACAACAAACTCATTCTGCCAATTACATAGCCATGCCATCTTCTGTTACATCACAAACAATTCCACCTCCATAGAAATTCAATGTTCCCATTGGGACATTCCACAACAAAACACCTATCCCCCATCTTATACAGGTGTGCAACATGCTCATCCCACCTATCCAATGCCACAACAAATACAAGCATATTTCCAGCAATTGCAACAATCTTATCAAGCGCCGACACCTCCTCCACTGCAATATTCTCCTCAACCACAGCTTCCACCACAACATATACATTGACCAACAACCATCATACCAAACACCACAATATCCCCCACAGAATCCTCCATACTCACCATTTGATCCATATTAGGTTCAAGAAAACCATGCAATCACGATTAACAATCCTCCCTTGCAAATCAATCATGAATGAGAGGAAATGAAGAATGCTCTCAAGGAGCTAAAAGTTGGGATAGAGGCTAAAACATTCAAGTTTGAAGAGGTATGTCCTTATCCATTTGATTGATCTATCACTGCCATACTCTTCCCCAAGCATTTTGAGACACCCAAATTTGATAAATATCAGGGGAAGGGAGATCCTGTGAGTCATGTGAAATAATTCTACATGGCCTGCCAAGAAGTGGCCTATAGCGATAACTTCCTCATGAAACTATTTCCCAAAAGCTTAGGAGGAACCGCTCTTGAGTGGTTCTACAAAATTCCTTATGGCACAGTCTCTACTTTCACAAAATTATCTAAAAAGTTTGTGGCCCAATACGCACATAATGTCGAAAATGAACTCTCACTCCTTGACCTATGCAATTCCAAACAAAAGGGAGGAGAGAGCGTGGCTGATTATCTTCAGTGCTGGAAAGGGCTTACTACAAGATTTTCTTACCAACCCCCAAAGAAAAATCTTATCAAAATCTTCATTAACAACCTCCATCCTAAGCTTGCCTATGACATGCACATGAACTGTATACAAACTTATCACGACATCAAAATCAAAGGCATGGATCTTGAATGAGGTCTTGTAGAAGAGGGTGCCATCAAGCACTACAAAGAATTCCAGCCTAACAAACATAACAATGATCGATCATGATACTGGAACAAGAACAAGAATGCATTAATGGATGGAGCCACTGACACCAAACATGTTTAGGTTGTCATAGCCAGTCCCGATGCACCTACCCAGACTTATCAGCAAGCACCACAAATGTACCCTCAAATTCCTCCCATGTATCCACAACCCAATCCCATGTATTCCCAACCAACTTACCACCAAAATATGTGCCCTTAAGGCACGACTATCTATCCCCCTCCAGGGACATCATATCAACACAACTATCAATGTCCTATGAATCAGACAAATGCTATATCAGTCCTTCATGGAAAACAAAGACCTCGCACTTTGAATGTGCCACAACACATGTTTACCCCTTTGGGTGAACCCATAGATGTCATCTTCCCCAAGCTGGTCCAAGCTAACCAAGTCGTGTATCCCAAAACACAGTCATTTGATGACTCAACTCCTAAGCCATCTTGGTATAAAGACAACGAGTACTGTGAATACCACCATGTTAAGGGACACACTACCCTCAAATGCATGAAGTTGAAACACTATATTTAGGATCTCATTGACCACAAGGAGATCAAAGTGGAATCTTATGCCCAATCATCGCCAAATACAGGCCTTAAAATTTATCAAAATGCATTCCCTAAACACACTTTAGGTATAGGTCTAGGCAATCCTACTCAGTCCTCTGGTTAGGGGAAGGGTAAACAAGCATAAAATGTCGATAAAAAAGATTATACCAATGCCTATATCAACTATGATAATCTCATCGGCTGCATATCCCAAGTCCAGTCCTCTGTCAATGTCATCCATGTCAAGGGTGTTGATAACCAATGGGCCATCACCACTCGTAGAGGTAGGATAACAATCACAGGTGCCAGTCCCACCCCATCTGCTGGGACCCAATAAAAATTTTTGGAACACGTAGGGAATACTCTAGCCCAAATTTCCATCCTGGATCTTCTCTGCACATCACCCACTTATCAAGAGATCCTTAATAAAGCCTTACAAGAATCCTATGTTCCTAGCGTTATCAACCTCATTGAATTCCAAAACCTTGTCAGACACCTGTCTACATCTTTTGGGGTCTCCTTTAAACCAAAAGACATGCCCTAAGAAGAACTTGATCACAATCTCCCACTCCATATTGCTGTCATGGTTAAATATTTTGCCATCAAATGGGTCATGATAGATAATGGTTTAGCGCTAAACTTGTGTACTCTAAAAGTCATCAAATAGTTGGGTTACACTGAAGTTGATATAACAAATGATGTCATCACAATAAAGGCATATGAAAATCTGGAGCGTACTTCTGAAGGCACCATATCATTGCCCATTCAAGTGGGCCTAGTTATCTAGGATACATTATGTCATGTTGTTGATCTTGACCTTCCCTTCAACATCCTCCTTAGACGCCCATGGATTCATTCTATGCAAGCCATCCCCTCCACCTACCATCAGTGCATCAAATTCCCATATAACAGCACTGAGATCACCATCCATGCAGATCCCAAGCCCTTCACATACTACAATGTGTTGGAAACATCCTTTCCACATTCGAATCACTGTCCCAGGATTGATATTGGTACTTTTGTCGCCAGTTCATCTCAAACCCATTCAGACTCAGAAACAACCCTCTCTTCCACCTTATCCACAGTCAAGATCAACAACAAAGGTTGTGGTGAGTACATTTTATTTGATGCCTTCATAGTTGGAGCACTACTAATTGATCCACACACTCAAGGCCGCCAACCTAATCTAAGCAAGACAGAATCAGAGACAAGCAAGGCACTACAATTTGGTCCTACCACTTTTATATCAAAAGGTACTTTGACTAGCCAGGAAATGACACCAAACATCAACCAATGGATATATAAAGATCCACCACCCAAGGAAACAAGTCGCCTTAATTACTTCAAAGATAAGTACACCGCAACTCACAAAATGGTGATAAAAAAATGGAACTACCAAGGAGGTGGCCTTGGTTATGATGAGTAAGGTATGAAAGATCCTATTATACCTACCTGACTAGAAAATCACCTGGGCCTTGGCATGGGCTTTGACACGAATGGGGGCACCAATGAAAACATCTTTGCCTCTTGTCCATCCCTGGGCGAAATCGCTGACATCGAAGATATCCCGAAAGAGAAAGTTGTGAGAGCCTATGACAATGTTTTTGATGATGAAACCTTCCTGGGCAATTCTGTCTGACAATTAATTTCCATCCTCTTCATTGACCTTCCCCTTCGCCATCTTGAACTCATAGACTGTGACCAACCAAGTGTCATGCATTTTGATGAGTTCCAAAGTAAGGACGCACTCCTAATATTTATGGGAGCAATTGAGAAAAATAATGATTGGGGGCAATACTCAGCATATGTCTACAAACTAGACCCAAAGGCATACTTTGGGGAAGAGGAGAACTTGAACTGCAAAAATGAAATAGAAAACAAAAATAAAAATGAGAAAAACTGATCCCCTAGCAAAAACCCCTCTAGGGCGCTAACTGATCATAAAATAGTAAAAACAAAGGGTGTATCCCCTGGTGAAAACCTCTCTAAGGCACTAGAGGATGAAGATTCTCCTCTTCCTCTAATCTATGATTACAGGCCTGAACAGTCATCAATTCTCATTGAAGAAGAAAAACCTATCAACCTGGGTACCAAAGAGAATCCCGCCATCACATACATAGCAACATCTCTGACTGAAGTAGAAGAAAGTGATCTTGTCACTTTATTAAAGGAATCCATCAACAAGTTCACATGGTCTTACTCCCACATGTTGGGGTTAGACCCCAACTTGGTGGTTTACCATCTAGTAGTGGACCCAAACATCAAACCTATTAAGCAAAAGCTCAGAAAGATGCACCCTAAAGTGGCACTACTTGTCACAGCAAAGCTAGAAAAGTTACTCCAAGCCAAGATCATCCACCCCAATGACTATTCTAATTGGATTTCTAACATGGTGCCCATCTCTAAGCCTGATAAATCAATCAGGATATGTATAGATTTCAAAGATCTCAATAAGGCATGTCCCAAGGACAATTTCCCCTTGCCAAACATAGACATGATTGTGGATCTCACAGCAGGACATGAGATGTTGTCACTCATAGACATCTTTTCTAGATATAATCAGATCCACATTGTAGAAGAAGATCAACATAGGACAACATTCACAACCCCTTGGGGCACCTTCTACTATAACATGCTGCCTTTTGGCTTAAAGAACGCTGGGGAAACCTATCAAAGGGCCACGAATGTCATTTTTCATGACATGATCCACAAGATTCTTGAAGACTATGTGGATGATATCTTGGCAAAATCAGTTAAGAGGGAAGATCACCTAGATGTTCTGGAATGCATCTTTGGTAGAATTGGACACTACTGCTTCATTCTCAATGCTAAGAAATGTGTCTTTGGGGTCACATCAGGCAAACTCCTGGGGTTCATTGTATCCAGATGAGGCATTGAAATTGATCCAAAGAAAGTACAAGCTATCATAGAGATGCCTCCACCAAAAACACTCTGACAACTACGCAACCTCCAAGGAAAGCTACAATATATGCACCGTTTCATCTCTCAACTAGTAGACAAGTGCCAACCATTCACTCATCTCCTGTGAAAAGATAATACATTCAAGTGGGATCCTCAGTATCAGAAGAGTTTTTACAAAATCAAAGAATACTTGGCTAATCCACCCATCTTGGTACCACCTGTACCTTGTCGAGCACTCATCCTATACATTTTTGCTACTACAATAGCACCAAGGGCACTCCTTTCTTAATCAGATGATGAAGGAAAAGAAAGAGCTATTTATTATATCACTCAAATCTTAGTGGGTTATGAGCTCAATTATTCTAATATGGAAAAAGCATATCTCACAGTGGTCTCCGCCACTCAAAAAATTCAACACTATATGCTTATTCATACAACCAAGCTCATTTCAAAGGTGAATCCTCTCAAGTACCTACTCTCTAGGACTACACTCATAGGTCGAATGGAAAAATGGGTTATGTTGCTTAGTGAGTTTGATATTCAATATGTCGACAGAAAAGGCATTAAAGGGCAAGTCATTGCGGATCAGCTCGCAGAAGCGCCATTGGTAGATGCATATCCTTTGGTCATAGAATTTCTAGATGAGCATTTATACATGATAGAAGAACAACCAACTTGGCAACTCTACTTTGATGGGTCCTACACAACTCATGGCATAGGGGCAGGAATAGTTTTTGTCACACCTCAAGGTGACTACATCGCTATGTCATTCAAATTGGGATTTACCTGTACAAACAACATTGCAGAATATGAGGCACTTATTGCAGGACTCTGCATGGCTATAGAATGGAACATCACAGATATACATGTCTTTGGAGACTCCCAACTCATCATTAAACAAGTCCTAGATGAGTATCAAACGAAAGAAGACAAATTGACGCCATATAAGCAGATGGTTGAAAAACTAAAAGAACACTTCCTCCACTTGCAGATAACATAGGTACCATGCTTGCAGAACAAGGTTGCTGATGCAATGGCCACAATTTTCTCCCTCTTAGAGATTCCTCATGGGTCTATGCAATATGAATTCTTAGTTGAGCAACTACACGCTCCCGCTCATGAGAATGATGAATCAAATTGCATATGTGTCTTGGTTGGTCCTTAGTCCCTGTGGTACCACGATATCCAATCTCACCAACAAAATGGTATCATATCCCCTCACCTCACCGCAACCCAATGCCAAAAATTTATTCACAGAGAATCATGTTACACCCTCATAGCCAACACCCTTTATCATCGAGGCTATCACAACATGCTCTCTAGGTATTTAGATAAAAATGAAGTCACCCAGGCATTACAAGAGGTACACGTCGGTATCTACAGTGCCCACATTAGTGGCATGGTCCTAGCCAAGAAATTGTTATGTACAGGGTACTATTGGCCTACAATGGAACATGATGCTTGTGAGTTTGTCAAGAAGTGTCTACCTTTCCAATGGCATGCTAATTTGATCCATGCTCCTGCTCAAGACCTCGGACCTATTGTGCCTCCTTGATCCTTCTCTTGTTGGGGTTTTGACCTTATTGGTAAGATTACTCCACTCTCTTCTGAAGGCCACAAATATATAATCACAGCAACGGTGTACTTTACAAAGTGGGTTGAAGCAATTCTTCTCACACTCACTATAGGTGTCCAGATCTCCAAATTCATCCTCTATCACATTATTTTCTACTTAGGCATACCCTCCACCATCTTCACAGATCATGGTACACCATTTCAAAATCAAAACATCAGTGAGCTCTGTGCTCGCCTCCATATCCATCACCATTTCTCCAGTCCATATTTGCCACAAGGTAATGGCCAACCTGAGGCAACTAATAAAACCATCCTCAAAATCCTCAAGAAAGTTGTTAATGATACTGGTTGTAACTGCCATCTCCATATCAACCTTGACCTATGGGCATATCGCACTTCTTAACATAGTCCTACTGGCACTACTCCATACTCCCTAGTCTACGATGCTGAAGAAGTCTTACCAATTGAGGTCGAATTACCATCCCTCCGAGTATCACTAAGAGGCCTGATTGGTGATGAAGATTACCAAGTGGCACGACTCACACAACTTGATCTACTTGATGAAAAGCACCAGCAAGCTTATGATCACTTGATTGTTTACTAGAATAGACTCAAGCAGAACTATAACAATAAGGTCCACCCACGCCAGTTCCAGGTAGGGGACCTTGTGCTAAAGGAAAATTAGAAAGTGGGTACTGATCGAGAAAAGAAAGGCAAGTTTAAAGTCAACTAGCAAGGCCCATAAGTTGTCACTGCATGCTTCAGTTTTGGGGCATATCAACTCTCCACTCTTGAAGGAGAACGATTGAATGATCCTATCAACATCATTCATCTTAGGCACTTCTATGCCTGATGGCTGGTTGTTCATTCTAGTTATCTGAGAAAACCCATAAAAGTATAAAAAGTCCTAAAGAAAGCACAAAAATAATGTAAAACAGTCCTGAAATAATCTCTAAAAAGAAGGAAAATGACGCTGAAAAAAATGGTTGTCCTAGAGTGAAAACATGGTAAATAGGCACTTGGGCAATATCAAAAACATCAAAAAGATCCAAAATAAAAATAAAGAGAAAAATTTCATCCAATGGTGAAAACTTGGCAATCAGGGGCCTTGGACAAGTATGTGTGATGAAAACCTAGAAATAGGCATCACACATAATGGACTGCTCCATTATCTATCAAACTCTCATTTCCATCCATCTCCACAAACCTCAACATTTCCTATATTCCCTAGGTGTTCGCATATCATATGCATTAGTCTGAAATGATCCTCCTATCTCGTATCTTGAGCTTTTGTACACATAATCCTATATATTGTTGTCCATATGTTGTACTATCCAAAACCTTGAGCTTCAGTCCTATATATTTCTCATGTCCTCAGTTTCTCCTGGTGCAGAAAATGATACAGCTACACTATTTAAAATCCTACATTGGTTCTACAGTTTGCTCGTAGTGCACATTTAACCAATCAACTTGGTGAGTCCCATCTTTCTGGAAATGAGTCTATTGAGGATGTATACTTCCTCTCGTCAACTAAAATCTAGATCATCATCATCTTTGGGTTCTTGTAGGATGTATCTTTCCTCTTGAACTAATCAATCAACATACTACACTATCACACGCATCAAGACAGACAACACGATCCAATCAAATCTTGGCAGCAACCTTTGTACATAATCATTGTAACTAATCTCTTGTAATTAATCACTTAGTGTGATCCTTGTATATTCATGACATATTCAATCTTCTCGCCATCGCACTAACATCCCAAGTCGACGTCATGCTAACATTCCCTTCCTAATCCTCCATAGTCCACCTGTCTGGTTTATCAGTTGATTGTGACACACCAAAAAAATATGAGTCCTATTGCACCCATTGCATCCATCACGTTCATTTCCTCTAGTATCATTATTGTATCTATCATTAAGATTAAGTTGCATTATTCATCATTTTAGATTCATTATTCATCATTTTAGATTCATTAGATTGCATTAGATCCATCATTCAGGTCGCATTGATCATCATGTTAGGTCTATCATTAAATTGCATTAATCATCATTAAGTCAATCATTTAATTGCATAGATAGTATCATTTTAGAACTTTGCATAATTAATCCATTATTTAGATTCTTCTTGCATCACTTAGATTCATTTTATATCTTGCATAGTTAATTCACTTAGATTCATTTCATATCTTGCATAGTTAATTCATTTAGATTCATTCCATATCTTGCATAATTCATTTAGACTCATTTTAATCTTGCATAGTTAATTCATTTAGATTCATTCCATATTTGCATAATTCATTTAGATTCATTTCATATATTACATAATTCATTTAGATTCATTTCATGTCTTTCATAGTTACTTTATTTAGATTCATTTTAGTCTTGCATTGTTAAAATATCATTTAGATGCATTCATAAAATGTCACATATACATTTGTATACACCCTAAAAATCATATCACATGCTCCATCCACACATGTCAGTACATCATATATATAGCATCATCCACCCTGCATACATCATACATCATATATACATAATCATACATATACGTCACATCCTGGAAGCACCAAATGTCAGTAATCATATAGGCATATGCATCAAAAAGATCACAGCATATAAAGAATACACCATGGCATCATAAGAGTCCTCATTGATCATATATGTATCAAATATCCATAAATACATGTGTCTATCATCAATAAAATACATCACGTGCACCTCGGTGCCAATATACATGTATATCTCAAAATGCAAAAATATGTGTCACATGATCCTCTGCTAAATCATGCCGATGGCTATGAGGATCCAACTCCCTGCTCTGGTGGTAGATGTGGTGGCATGCCCATAGATCCCTATGATGCTGAAGTCTGCACTGTGCTCTAAGATTGTGACCTCTCTGAGTAATCTCACCTCTGTCCCTCAGGAACTAGCTGATGATACAATGCACGATAGTGGGATGCCTCTCTTCCTACCTTGTGTGCATCTCTATGAGCTCCGAACACCTCGGCCACAACCTGCCTAGGCCCACCTACAACGGCTACCTATCTGGTAATATATCGCTTAGCCCTGTACATCTTAGCCCCCTACTATGCTGCATCCCTCTCTGAGGTCAATGCCAAGATCAGCTTAGTAGCCTGCTCCATCAGCAAGGTTAGGGTATCCAACTAGCCTGTAAGAGTACCTATCTTGATATGTAGCTCTGCCGCATCCTATGTCAAGTTGACCATGGAAAACTCCCCTGTGTCAATCCTTCCCTATAGGGTATCCAATGAACCCTTTGCCCTGTCAGCCCATGCCATCTCCACAGCTAATAATCCATGTATGCGGGTCATCTCTGTCTGTAGGCTGGTCTCAGAAACTTGGGCTGTGCCTAGTATCCCCCGTAGTGGTGCACACTCTATCTGTAGCCTTTCTTGCTCTGCGACGACAACATCATGAGTCTCCTGCACAATGAAACTCATTGGTGGCCCCTGTACCTATGCTGGCATCTGGGGTGCATGTACCTATACCTACTGTGGCATTTGTGGTGCCTATACCTATCCCTGTACTAGTGGGGGACCTTGTTGATTTGGTCCATCCCCTGCCTGTGCCTCTGTATAGGGTCTAACCTGTCTTTATGGTCTCATCACCCTCGATGGTCTATACCTCTCTATCTAGTGGATGGTCCTCCCTAGTAGAAAGCAATCTGTCTGAACATATGACAGGTATAGGAAATCCTTGAATCCATCCTCCACTCCTTCCGCCCAGTCCATAACCCCCCATGGCTCGCATAGTCTGTGTGGGGTCCAGCAGAAAACCTGTACCTAATCTAAAAGTCATCGCTAGTAGCCGGTCTCACTAATAGAGGTGTATCTCAAGGGAAGCCCGTATTTGTAGGCTTAGGGCTCTCCCAACTTTCGTGCCTCTTGCATTCTCATAGGCCGGAACACTACGATATGCTCCCAAGCCCACACTAACATCAATGTCACTCTGGTACCCATGTTGCACACCCTGTGGTACACAACCATGTGTAGGTCATGGTACAACTGTCCGAGGACAACGTACCCCGAGCAATAAGAAGTCCCCTCTTCTAGCCAAAATGTTTATGAGGAATTCTTCAACTTGTTGGGAGCAAGTTCAAACATACAAGATTAGTGGGTTAGCACATATAATCGATTCAAAAGCATATGAAAGAGCAAGCAAGAAACAAAGAACTCAACATAACATCAGATTGAACTAAAACAAGTAAGCACCCTATTTAACTTGTTTGATTTGTTATTTTAGAAGGAATGTAGGTGTGCTCTCTCAAACACACACAAAATACAATGGATCCCAATGCCAATGCAAGAGTCAAAAAAATGAAGGAATTCAAGAACTAGTATAAGGAACTAGTCTCAAATCCTTCAAAAGGATGATATTCTAAGCTAGTTATGAAGATGATATGCATATACTAGATTGAAGCTAAGATTCATTCACCAAATTGAAGCCTAGCATGTGATATCTATGTGAATTAAGCATAAAAGACTAAAGAGCATATAAAAACATGAAATCTAGAGCTATGGAAGCATAATAATAATACAAAAATGAGAGATGTAAAATGAAGAGGAGAAGGCCTCTATTTATAGAGTTTTTGGAGAGAGGAAGAGGCTTGGATGAAGTGGCACCTATGTGGCATCCACATAAGAGCCACATAAGGGACACATAGGTTTGAAAAGATGGTCAATTTTGAGTCAAAAATTGGCATTTAATATTGAGTAGCTCAATATTTCCAAGTGGGAGACAAACTTGTAAGAAGAAATTAAAGAGGAATGGGTGACCTTTTTGGAGAGAATTTCCCAATGTGGGTGAGCATTCCATTAGCCTTAAAAAGGTTAGGAATCACCCTTTAAGCAAGATCAGAGGACAATTAGGTGGGGAAATATGCTTAGGAAATGAGGTGATGGGAGTAGGGTAGGAGTAGGGTAGGTTTAGGGTAGGTCTAATAGGTTCCTAGCTAGGGTTTAGATAAAAATTCAAATTAGATTTGAGTAAATCATAGTTTAGAAGAAATAGGAATATGGAGAATTTAATAAATGTAAATTTATTAAAAAAAGGAAATTTCATGAGACAAATGTATTTAAACAAGATACATTGGAATAGTATTTACACTATTGATAAATACTAGAAAATGAAGCTATTTAATTGATTAATTTAAATAGTTAGAGGAATAAGAGGGAAAATAATATTAATAATTATTGAGCAGGTACCTTGGTGAAAACCTAGCAAACAAGTGCACAGTGTTCAAATCCCACTTCACCATCAATGAACTCCATAGATCAAACCTTGTACTCCTTGCATGGAAGAATTACTACCCAAGCTTATTTTTAGACGCACAATCCCATTTGAGCATCAGCATGTATCCATGGTTTGTACTGGTCCACCAGACTAGGAGAAAATTCCAAAAGTCCTTTAAAAAAACCTAAAAATATGAAAAGTCCTCAAAAGTCCTAAAAAGAGCAAAATGTATTGAAAAAAACATTCATCATAAAAAATAAAAAATTGCAAATCTCAGCAATAAAACCATTTCGGTTATCAACCAAGAAAAAGGCAACCAAACCAATCAATCAATGTCAAAATCATGAACTTTTCAAATAAAAAATACACTAATATAACTCAGCTTTATTAGAAAATCCAATCTATTTTCAAATTGAATCAAACAATCAATCAATCTATCTTCAAATAAAACAAATCAATTGTCTTACATAGTGACAAACACACTCAAAACTAGATAGATCAGTCTTATACGAGTCATCCATTCCTGAAAATAGACACAATCAAGCATCAGAAAATTAAGCCAATCAAGGAACAATAAATTGTTGACTAGGTCAGCTGTGTTAATCAGTTGTTAGTGTGTCTTTTGCAGTTATTTTCTTACACGAATCAAGGTTACCACCAAGTGATGAGAGTAGCTATGATGGATCATAATCTTATTTTATTTGTTTTTTGTTTGTGGAATGTTTCATCTTGATTCTAGGCAAAGATGATTTGGGATAAATGCAGTAGGCATGGTCACATATCTGGCAGCCACGTAGTTCCACGATTTGAGCTTAACCCTGGAAAATAATTCGACAATCCTTTTCTGTTATCTGCTTGTTTCTACCAATAGAATCATAGCAGTATCCAGATGGTCTATATTTAGGTGCATTGGATTTTCTAACTTGGTTTTTTTTTTTTGGATTGTTCAGAGATCATAACAGTATCCACATGGTCAATATCTGGGTTCATTTGGTTCTCTTTCTTTTTAAAATTAGAGAACATAGAGGTATCTATATGGTCAATATATGGGTGCATTTGGTTCTCTTTCAATTCAATCTCTCCACTCCTTCTGGTTATCAAGATATCATAGCGGTATCCAGATAAGAAATATCTAGGTACATTGGATGCTCTTCCTATTTCACAATAAGGTGCAATGATGAACAAAATTTGAAAACTTAGCAGTGACTTGGGTATACCATCATATCTATCAGCCTCATCTATTAATCAATTCCAGATATAATATCTAACTAACTTTCTTCTAACTAACAACACATTACTCAGATATTTTGTGCATGGTAGATTTGATTCATTCATTTATTTGCATAGAAAACAAAAGAAAAAGAGCCATGTGCATACATAATGATCATAATAATATGTATCCATTAAACATCATCATATAAAATGCATTCATAAAGCACCATCCTGCATACATATGTCAGTATCATAGGAAAGTAAATCATACATCTAGAAGAGTCTGCATAATAGAATCACATCACATACATCTCATCATAATTCATCATCATATAGAACCATACATATAAAAAGTAAAAACTACACATCATATAGAATCATAAGCTACATCTCATATATAGATCTCAAATATTTGAGTACAATAAACAGTTGCAAGTGTAAAAAAAGAAGGTGATCAAAATAAAATGTCTATAAATATTAGTATATTAGAGATACAATGATCAATACAACATGAGATTATGTAAATAGATCGTCTCTACAAAAAAGGTACAAAAAAATGAACAGTGATATAGGATCAACAAGAGCTACCCCCACCCTTGTCGCTAGGTGGATGGGGGGTGACATATTAGGTCCTAGCCTCTGGTACTAAAAAGGATCTTAGACAATACCACTTCTCTAAGACCTCTCTGATCTACTAGATCTATGGGAAACAATATAAATAGCCACCCGCTTAGTAGAAGGAACAACCTGCTCGTAGTGCCAACACTAGTACTAAACCTCCCTCTGGGCCTCATGACCTAATATCTAGATCTAATCAAGAACCTCCCTCAATGATAGGTCCTGAATACTATCCAAGTAAACTCTCACATTTGCGTGAGACTATCATTCCCTATCCTCTATAGTTGTAACTCTGGCCTTTGTTGCTATAACCCAACTCTCCACAACAATGACTCTACTCTCCAAGGAAGTAGCCCATGCCTCTAAAGCTATCAATCTAGCCTAAAGATCAAATATATCCTAGGTCAATCTCTCCACCTCAAATGGATCATCATCCATCCCATCCATGGCCATGTCCATATCTCCCTCTAGACCCCTATCACCCAAACCCTCCTCCCTAGTGCCCCACACTACCCAAGAGTCCTCACTGCTCTCACTCCAATTGGTACTACTACCAATACTGCTACTTCCAGTGGAAGAGCTAGTATCTACCTCCTCAATCTCCACTTCCTCAGTCTCCATCTCTAGATCATCCCTCTCCAGCATAATAGTACCTGTGCGCTACCACACTCTCTTAACTAACTAAAGTACTACATCTTCTGCTATCACCTCCTCCTCCTCAAGAAAAACACTCAAACCAATTGGCATACTAATCCCATGCCCACCCCTAGTCCTAAATATCCCACCATGACCACCTATCCTAGGATCATCTCCATCTACATCTCCCTGCCGACCATCTGGACCACCATCTCCCCCACCACCCCTACCACCATCTCTCCCACCACCTCGACCACCATCTTTTCCACCACCATGTCCACCATCTCTCCCCCCATCCCGTCTCCCATCCCTACCACCATCTTGTCTTCCACCCCTACCTCTATCACTCCCAGTTCTCCATCTCTACCAACACCTCCTCATGATGGTACCAATGATAGGACAAGACACATCGGTTAGAGAAACAGGTCAAGCCTACAACTACCATGCATCAAACTAAGGTGTAGTACCTGCAAAAGGAAAAGTTCAATATCAAAATAATATGGATAATCAAACATAAGCTACT
Source organism: Thuja plicata (assembly GCA_018584345.1). Classification (NCBI taxonomy): domain Eukaryota; kingdom Viridiplantae; phylum Streptophyta; class Pinopsida; order Cupressales; family Cupressaceae; genus Thuja; species Thuja plicata. The sequence continues at coordinate 1,917,193 of MU224010.1, forward strand.
AATCAAGAGATATCTACATCTAAAAGAGGATAACAAGAGAGATAGCATCAAGCAAGGAAAAATCAAAACTTATACCCGTGTCAATAGTGGTTGATCGCCACGTCCAAAAAACATGAAGAAGACCCATGAAATTATCCTAGCCGCATCAAGAGAAACTATGGCACTCCATAGAGTGACGTCACTCGAATATCAGGCATAGTAAGCATATGAATTAGTAACATCCTATCTCTCACTGAACTGGCACAATACCTTGTCGGTGTTGTGAAAATATATCATATGAATGTGGTCACTAATGCGACCAATCAGGAATCTCCTCTACCAACAGAATGGAAGGTGTGCATCCTCCCCATCCCAAATAGGACAATCCCTCTAAGGTATCCAGATAAAGTAAGGCATCATGTCTAACTTCTTCCTCCAGTACATCAAGTGCCCCATATGGGACTGAACAATGGCCCTTTCATACATAAAGATATAAGATCTCCCTAAAGGAAGATCATGAGCTCCTAATGGCCTATAGACAAAAATATGCTCCCACACCCAGATCTACAGAAGCGTGACACTGCAACCAAGAGACTTGCTAGTAAAGAGCACCTAAGACATCCCATAAAGACATCAAGGATATTCAATGAAGACAAGAATCTCATGAAGACACCAATTATTTAAGGAGAGATCCTAACATCAAAGAGGATAAACTATGAATTTCTAAAGCCTATAATGATTTTTAATAACATGTGAATGTAATTATCCTAAAACAACAAATATGCTTTGTAAGTGGACCACTAGTGTCCAAGGGTGTCAAAGAGGGTTTAGGAGTTGTTTAGGAGTTATATGTGTTTAGAATAAGTCTCCAAGATGTTGGAAGACATTAGGAATGCATATGTTATAAATTTGCATTAGTTTTAGTGGTTGTAAAAGACAAAAGATTCATATTTCCAAAACAAAACAATCACTTTATCTTTTAGTGGGAATCCATGCAAAAGAGGTATTTTGGTATTCTATTCAAATGTAACTACCAAGAAATGGTTGGAGTGGAAAAAAAATGAGTTATTAGTCATTGTAGAGTCCAATTTAGAGAGAGAGAGAGAGAGAGAGAGAGAGAGAGAGAGAGAGAGAGAGAGAGAGAGAGAGAGAGAGAGAGATGTACAGACTGTATCATAGAGATGTAATAGAATTTAGATTTTGCACATTTTTGTATTGTTCTTTGAAGTCTTGAGTTCTTTGTTCATTGCAAAGGAGTAGAATGTATTGAAGGCCTATTTTATGTTCACCTTCAATCATTTTATGATTCTCTTTATACTATATTGAATTTTGAACACCTGGTGTTATCTGAATCTTCACTATTTTGGGAGTCCTCTAGGTGATAGTTTGTATTTATTTTGAAAACATGACCATCCCATGAACTATAAGGGCCCAGAAATCATGGGATGTATCTAATATAACATTTATTATATCTATTTAACCTTGAAGGTGTGGGATTAGATCAAATGTGGGGTGATCACCAATGTTTTGGGTGAGGAAAAACATTGAGATTGCTTGGAATGTGTTGTAGCAGTATATTTTCATGTACAAAGAGTGATTTGGTTGTTGTGGGTTGTCTTAAAATGACATTTTATTTCTGACTCAAGTATTTTTTGAGTTTAGAAACCTTGGAAGATGAGACATTGTGAAAGCCCTAGTTGTAAGGGCTTCAAGAGATGAATTTAGGGATTTTGGGGTTATGTTGATTCTGAGACAAATTCCTTTTGGATTTAGAGGTTTTGAGACATATTAAAGTATTTTCTAGAAGTTGGGGTCTTGGGGATGCAAGGAATTAGGGGTTTCTTTGTTAAATCACCTCTTTTTATGCATATGTACAGGTGTGCAGTCATAGATATATGAATTGGTCCAAAAAAATAGTAGTCCATCATCTGATATGTTGAATCATTCAATAAAGGGTATCTAAAATGGTGAATTTTTCATTGAGTTCCTTGGAAATTTTTTGAGTTATGAGATGTTTCCAGTTGCTGCAGGGCTACTAGATATGCAATTAGGCCTCTGGCCAATTTGGAGAAGAATTGGGAGTTGGGTGTCTTGGGGGTTATAAATAACCTTTAAAATTTTTAAATTACATTAGATACAATCATTAATTTCCATTTATATCACCTTTGGTTGCTAGGAGAAATATTTTTACTTTTGAGCTCATGAAAGCATTTGAAGGGTTTGGGAAACCATAGCCACCATTACAAGTTTATATCCACTATTATTGTTTGTAAGTCCACCACCCTTTACCTCTGCATCACTTTCCTCTTAGGTAAGCCACATAAAACATGTGGAATTACATATGTGCAAGCATACATGGGCCCCAAGCAAAAACAATATTGTCTCTAACCATACTTTGAAGAATAGCACAAAATCCAATAGAAAAGTCATGTTGGCAACGACCAAGGCAAAGAATCTAATAAATCAAACTACAAAGAAAGGTAGTAAGTCTATCTAACCCCATGCCAAACCTAGACCATGGGATATCATATGGATCAGATATACCTAATTGATCCTGGGGCAAATCAAACAACTCATACAGAGTTGCAATACCACGACCACGTGCATACTCTAAAAGAGTACCTTGAATGGGAATCTACATGATGGGATAAACATCCTCCAATGTAACAATACACTCCCCATTCACAAAACTGAATGTACAAGTGTCAGAACGCCATCTCTCTACTAGAGTAGAGATCAGACCTCTATTGGTCATGATCTCGGGCATATAAGATATCCAGTATAATCCTATCTATCTAAGGACATCTCTCTCATCCTCAGAAAGCTGAAAATGGTATACTAACCCAGTGGGTCTCGACCTTTGGCAACACATAATGGTCTCGGTGAGCTATGAAAACATAAAACAAGCACCCATTAGTGATAAGGATAGAGAAAAATATAAGGCAAGTACAAAAACATGCATAAAAACACCTGACAGAGCGATTGTGGTAAACCACATGAAATTGTGGTACTTTTACACTGATTGCAGCATGCAACTAGAAAATGTGACACATTTCCCACAATTGTGGTAATAAACACCGTCAATTACAAAACTCTTATTGATTGTGAAAATCAATGCACAATTGCGACACTTAAACATCAATTGCGGCAACCTAGCCACAAAATAAAAAAAAGCAATTGAAATTAAATGCATTAAATCAAAGAAATAAATGCACAAGGACTAAGATACTCACAAGAGGTCCTATGCTAGTTGGCTAATGGAAGGTATAGACCTGAACAAAAATGTGAACGACACCTGGAAGGCCTGACATAGCTAAAAAAGAATGTAAAAATGCAGAGAAAACTATAAGCAAACTCACTAGAAGATCAGGAGCTCCAAGAGTGCAAAGTGAGAAATAAATGGCCCTCCAAACTATTTATAAGTGATCCAAAAAACCCTAATTTCAAAAGGACCTCCATTTTATCGTCCCAGCCCCATAAAATTAAACAGTTGATATCAGGAGCATATTGATGTATTTTTTAGAATAGTTAGATACCCATATAATCATTTTACAGTATCAAATATGTAACGCTCATGCCATAACTTTTCACTCAAATTTTTTGAGAGGGCATAAATACACTTGCTACCATCGGGACAAGATGGGGCAGGATCAAAACATAACAATCTTTAACACAATGCGACAAGCAACAATGCATCAAAGAGGGGCAAATTTAGACACCCTAAAATGCACATACTTGCGACCTTACATTAAAAACACTAATTTTCATCTATTAATTAATGGTTTTTAATCGTTAATTAATCACTTATTTCTTCAAAATTTCATCCCCCAAATCATCTCATTATATCCCCAAAATTAATTAAATATTTAATTTTGTTTAATTAATTAACATATTTGATTAATCTTCATTAAATAATTAAATTCAATTTCCTAAAGTTTAAATTTAAATATTTAAACTTATTAATTAATTCTTCTAATTAAATTAATTTAATTTCACTCCATAATTCAATTCTAAATCCAAAAAGAATTCAATTATCACATGTTTGAATACTTCAATTATAAAAATCAATTAAATATTCAAATAAATCCTTTCTCAAATTCAAAAAGGTAACTCATGATCAACTTTTCAGTTAACTAAATATGATCTCTTCTCTCCAAGTTGAAGAGGTGGAGATTACTAGTTGCTTCTCAGTGAACCAAATTTTATCTCTTATCTCCAAGTTGAAGAGGTGGAGTTTATTGGTTTCTCCTCAGTTAAACTAAAACATCACCCCTTTTCTCCAAGTTGAACAGGTGGAGTTCAGTAGTTGCTTCTTAGTCCACTAAAACATCACCTCTTCTCTCCTAGTTGAAGAGGTGGAGTTTACTTATTACTTCTCTAGTTTGTTTTGATTTGAACCATTCATTCTCCAATCTCTAGGATCAATCTCAACCATTCAATTCATTTTACATATTCTATATAATCAACCCTTCACAACCATTTGAAGGATCTAGGGTTTCAAGTTTCCACACACCCTTACTTTGCAGGATTCTTGCTAGAGGCATTTGAAGCATTCTTGTGATCAAAATCAATATCATATTCTTGACGCTCCCAAGTCATAGACACCACCGATACCAATACTGAGCACTACACACATAGTTTTTCAAAAGGAGTACATAGAGACAATAGAAGATTCAAGCTTTGTTGGTTTGCATTCCTCCTTGATTGCTTGTCATTTTATTGTTTGTAGTTTCATTCTTGGTAGTTTGAATGATCCCTTGTGTTTCAAAATGATGCTACTAACCCTCATTATTTGAGCATATTGAACACAACCTATACACTAAGGTATGGAATTCATATGGAAACATATTCATTGTGGCATATTGATGGCGATGGTGCTGTTAATTTTTTAGTAGTTCACACTCAGAAAATTTATGTGCATATCACCCATTTATTGTGTTAGATGCTTGATAGGTTTTGTTGTTGAACTTTCCCAACTTGGGCATTAACTCTATGTTCTACATCACAATTTGAAGTCAAACTTGATGAAAAATTGCACAAGTATTTTTTAATATTACTTTTATCACACATCTATCTTTAAGTATTCTTCCTGCACTATTACATAAAGTAATCTCTTAGTAAGGTTTTCAATATTGTTTCTGGTAGTGTTGCTTTTTCAAAACTAAATCAGGTAATTATTCACATCTTTAGGATACTGTGAAATATGACTATTCACAAAGAGCACAACAGTAGCATCTTCGCTACTCACCTCTATTACTTAGAGTCATACCCACATTCTCACATTCATTTTGGAGAACAATAACATTTGTAGGTTTTGTGTCTACCAGTTTCTATATCCTCATTACAAAAAATCAACATTTTCTTTCTTATTAAGAGAAATAGGAAAATAATGATGTAGGTTGGGACAACTATAACTTGCCCTCAGATTACTATGTTTAATTGGTTTTTCAAAAATATTCGAGCCATAGTGTTTTCTTTTAATCTAATTAGCATGTTTTTTTTACAATGTATCTTGCCAGTATATAGAATTCCTAAATCTCTAGTAAGGAAAATATGATTTGATTACTTGTGGTTGTCTTGTAGATTTTTTTAACATAGTTATCTACTCAAATTATGGTCTCTTCATGACTTAAAGAGATTTCAGATGCTTCACTAAGAATTTATCAACCACTTCATCTAGGGGGTGTTTAAAAGTATTCATATTACCTAATTTTGCCTCTATATCAAAATAGCCTTACATCCACATCTTATGTCCATCATAAAGATCTTGTGTTCTAAAAATGAGTTCTGTCTCTTAAATCTTGCCTTCAAGTTTTCATTAATTTTTTTAAAAATAGAGCCCCTTGTTCTAAGTTCTAAATTCTAATGTTTAAAAATGCCCTCATTTAAAAAAAAATTCATCTCTTGCAAAAATTTCATGGAAAACCTATGTAGGTTCCTTTTGTGTTTTGAAAGGAGGTGACAAATAAAGTAAAATCACAATTAGTCACATTTGAGTTTTTTCAAGAATTGCTTAGTTCGACAAAACAAAATGAAGGAGGAAAGGAAATATATAAGAAATCCCACCAATGCAAGGAAATAACACGCTAATATAGAAATATTCCATGATTTTCTCTTAGAGGGAAAAGCCTGAAAATTATGCAATATGCATTGGCAAGGCTAATGTTGCAGCAATCAACTCGCCTAAGTGTTTAATCACCCACAATAATTTGCAAGATGTGAAGGATGTAAATTTGTAGGTACTTAGCGAGAAATTCTGTATTCCTTTCATTATATGATTTTTGTGGGAAAGTTGAACTAAATTCGTGGGGGATTTGGTTACAAGGGGAAATATAATAGGGCATCAAACACTTTGCATATTATATTTCCCCTAATTCTTCTCCACTTTCCACTGACAATAAATATTCTTCCCACTCCTAAACCCTACTCAGAGAGGACATACATCAGATGCTTAGATTTGTCATGAACAACTACGAACTAAGAGATTGAAGAATTTTTTCAGTTAGTGTCCCAATCCTTTTTTAAATTAACTAGGCGTGAGATTCCATGCTTCTACTATGAGATTTCAAGCATGGTATTTCATGCTAGGATCACTATTGACCTCCACAGAAAAGAAAGAGTTTTTTCTTCTACTTATTGATTGTAAATAATTTGGAAAATATTATATGCCATTTGTCATTGCATGATTCTGAAGAAGTCATTGGTTTTGCTCCATTTCAATAAGTAGTCCAACAACTCTAAGGCCAATGGAGGCAATTATGAAGTCATTTGATTCGATCCTCAGTCAATCAAAGGATATAATGTGTGTCATCTTCACAAAGGTCAAAGAATGTGTCTCGTAGGCTTGGCTTTCATGGATTTTCACACAACATAATTTTGGGTGAACAAATGTTACCCGTCTTAAAAGTTAAGCCTACAAATTCTGCATTTGGTCATACATACAATTATGCTATGTACAATCTCACAAATGTATGTACATAGATATGCACATGTTTTTATTCTGCTTTAAAAGGGATGATTATTATGCATCCTCTGAGTATATGTAAATATATATACACATTTTTACAAATGTTTGCGCTACTAATACTCTGAGTATGTCGCTATGTATGCTATGCATAAATGTATGTCCATAGATATACTGGATTTTTTTTGTTTGAGAAAAAAAAGACAATTATAGATACTTTGGGTATGTTTCTAACATACACAAATCTAAAAACATTTGGTCTATGCCAAAATGTATGTGCATAGATATACATAACCTTTTTTCTCTTTAAAAGAAAAGAGATGGTCGTTATTGATATTTTGAGTATGTCTCTATGTACACACATATCTACAAACATTTGCGCTATAGATACACAAACAACTATGTAAGTTTATAGTCTGTTGTGGGAGACATAGCTATGCTTAAAGAGTTTGAATATGTGGCAGCTTCTGCCAAAGAAAAAACACAGTCGAGGATAAATGCAAAGAAAAATTATTTTGTTGTTGGAAGGAGTGGTTGCAAGCGAACAACAGGTAAACCTCTATGCTTATTTTCATGAAACGATATGATTTCTATAATTTTACCATAAACATTAGGTTAGGTATTAACACATTTTTCTTGAAATTATATGACGGTAATAAATAGTCTATTGAACCACAAATCTACAATCTGAAATAGCACCATCTAAGTGTTGTTGTATCCTTTAGTTATCTTGAAAACTAGAAGCATTAGTTTAATTGTAGATTTTTTTGGAGTTAGTATTTCTTCTATTAAAAGAAGTTTTATTGTTGAATTCAAAGATCATGGATCACGTATGCATTGAACTACATGGGCTTACCAAAGAAACTATCAGAGCTGTGGGAGTAGGTGTCCTTGAAATTATGCATTTTTACTGCCTTCCATTTCTAGCTGATAATGAAGCAACTGTGTTTCTTAAGCGGGTGTGGTTATTATTTATATTTATTAAGGTGGAGCTGGAAATTATTTGTTTTCTGCAAAATCTGTCAAGAAAAGTAAATATATAATTTGATCTTTCAGGTTCAAGCAAATATTTCCACTAAAATTGTAGAAATAAAGACTAGACAGGTTTGCTAACTATTTCTTGCTTCCTTTCCGTTTCTATGTTCTTACCTAATCCTTCACAATGAAATAAATTATTTTTATATTAAAGTTAAGCTATTTATTATATCTGAAAGTCACAAGGATTCAGGTTCTAAGCATTAGAGTGAACTACTTTTTATTTACATTGTTTCAAATGTGGGTCTGAATTCCTAGGTGTCTAGTGATAATATTGAAATACTAAAATGACAACTTAGAGATACCTGTGTACCTAAAAAACTATAGTTGATGAACTATAACTGATTGAATGTTTAAATATGATAAGTTAATGCTCACCAATTTGCAGAAAGTAAATACAAGACATTAAATCAGTTAATGTATTGTATTGTCATTGATGTCAACTTGATATAATCTGATTGGTCATATACATATTGTCATAGACTTCAATAAACAAAAGAGATAAAGTTTTTGTTATCGGTAAACATAAAAATCCAGTGTACACTGAGTGACAGTAAACATGGTGAGATAGTGCACACCGACGGATAGAGAACCCCGAGAAGTCACAGTGTATATTGAGCACCGTAACAACAAGCAGAACTGAAGTTAATCCCTAAGGAAAACTGGAAGACAATGATCGAGAAAACTACGAGTTGATGACCGAAATAAACTGGAGTTATAAAATGACAAAACACTTAGCTAGCAGGAGTTATATTTAGCATTAACTGATTGATTACTTTATTTTCATCGATCAGTTAAACTAAATATTTAAAGCTAGTTTTATTCACAGTTGTCAAGGAGAAATCTACGAAATAAAACTAAATCAAAGCTTTAAAAATTAAAGAAATCCATGGTGAGATTTGTGGATCAAGAAGCTATCCACATCAAAAACAAGAAAGACAAGGACAATAAATGGTGAAATCATGTCTATATAAAGAGACAAGTAATTCATTATGAAGAGAGGAATGCTGAGTATAATTCTGGTGAAGATAGAAGTTTTCATGCAGATCTAATCATACAGGCTGAGGAATAGAGCCAAATAATTCTGCAGACACCGAGCAACAGAGGACAAGATGATGCAGGAGCATCCTGGGTGTAAGGGCAATCTTGCATCACCCAAAAATATTTCTGTTTTCTTTTCAATAAGGGCTGCCTTGTGCAGAGCTGCTATTTATGGAAACTTGCTATTTTTAGTAAGTTGGTCATGCGATCTTGGAATGTTCTGATTTTGCATGTGGAGGTTCATCTCAGTCATATCAGCCTGCCAGTAAAGTTTCATGGCTAGATCAAGTCTAGTTTTGAAGATATTAAAAAATTTCGGTATTGAAAACAGGGTACAGAAACTTTGAGCTCAGTTTTGAAGGCTTTAGAGGCCCCGGATGAGGTCGAAACTTGGGCTAAGTGAAGCTTGCTTCATTCAAATGTTGTAGAGCACTTCGTGGCATTTCTGAAATGGGGTTATAATAGTCAATTGGGTCAATTGGTGATGACTTATGGTCTCCGGAAGTTGGGCCACTTGAAATAGAAGAAAATAATTTTCCTTCAAAATTTTTGTTCGGGTTTCAAAATTTATTTTGAGCCGACTTTGATGTACTAAAATGAAAAATAAAATAATTCTAAGTTTGGTCGGCCCTAAGGGCTAAATTTTTGGAACCTTCTCGGGCGGTGGAAGTTGCCTATATAAAGAAGGCCCGTAGTGTTGTCTTAGGCAGTTCGGGACAGTTCTGGGTAGATCTGGGTAATAATTCAAGGCTTTGTCCTACAGAATATTGTAAGGGGAATGCCCATGTGGCTTTGCATATTGTAATTCTTTAAGTTTGTAATTCCGCATTTATAGAGATAATAAGAAGTCCATTTTCTGTTCTTGCAAATTGTTGTTGCTTCTTTGTTTTTGTTATGTGTTTGTGGTATTAAGGGGAGTGCCCTTCATCACAAGAGCATTCACTGAGTAGAAAGAAGAAAGCAGGGGAGAAAAGGAATTGAAGAGAACATTGATCAGAGAGGTATTATGGACAAACAATAGATCTAAAAATCTGCAAGTTTAAGTTGTATTATTGAATAGATTATTTACTGTTTCAGTTTAACCATTGATTCATAAAATCTCTTAACCGAGTGGGATTTAACCATCCTTATTGTATTGAGATACTCAAGAGTATCAAAATGTTGTTCATGTTGACAACATAGTTAATGCGAGGTCCAATGATAAAATCTTAATTTTAAATCCTCTAACAAGGTCACACTTAACATTGTGTTTGTAACCTTTAACAGGCTTGACTCTTCACCGAGCTGACTATGTATCAGTGTCTTTAGGGTCTCATAGATCCCTATCATCAAGTTCAGAACCCACCCAATCTATTTGGATTTATTTCTCAATAGAAATCAGAGAAGTGCTTGTGAGGAGCAAAAATAGGCCTAATAGCCCTACACTTCAGGACATGGGTGTACGGACAGTTTGGGGACCCTAGACCTTAGAAATATTTTAGGTTTCCCAAAAGGGTATCTGGATCCTTGATTTTTTCTAGGATTTGTGTGGAAGTTTTAAGAGTAAATCCAAAAAAACTTGCTGGATAGGGCTAATTGGTGTTTTGGGCCTAATAGGACAATTTGGGTGCAATTTTGGAACTCGACTAAGTTGGGATTAAAGACATATGGGATTTGAGTTGTATGCATGTAAAGTGAACATACAAATAGTGTACAAGGTCATTGTATCATGTGTGGAGCTGGTATGAAGAGTTTAGCATTGGAATTCTTCAAAGCTAAGGAGAAGCATTGAGACAAAACTAGTGATCGGTGTCGTTCAAGGTGAAACACAATTGTTGTAACTCTTGGGAAAGAGTTGGGAGTATTCATAGGCTCATTGTCTATGGACTTGTGTGGTCCTAGACTAGAATTAGGATCCTAAAGTGGACTAGGACAAGTAAGGTCATGTCTAGTGTATCATGTAAGCACACCTTGGGGTTTCTTCTATCACAAGGCCTCAAAACAAGAAAACTTGGAACCCAATTGAAAACTAATGAAGGAATCCATCAAAGTGGATCAAAATCAGTTGAAGGTGACCTAGGAATAGTAAGGATACCTATTCATATTTCCAAGAGCAGACTGAAGGCAAATTGGATAGTTTGAGCCTATGGGTGCATAGTTGGATTAAGGAATATATGAAGAGGGTTTTAAGTGTGTGGAGAGCTCTAAGAGGAGTAGGGGACCATAGGAGATTCCTCTGGTTAGGTTAGAGATAGATATCCTAGGAAGACCAAAGAGAGGGTCTTGGAAAGAGCAAGAAAGCTCTCAAAAGTAGAGCTCCCCATCAAAAACCAAATCTAAAACAAGCTAAAGAATTGTGTTGTGGAAGGAAGAAGTTTTGATTTGGTATTTTTTATTTTCCTTTTTTTAAATTTCAATATTTTGAAAAAAATTATATAATAATTATATATTTTTTATTATATTTTTGATATAAGTAATTTATAATTTTTTTAATTAATTCTATTCCAATAGAAATAATTTAAACTAAATCAAATCAAAATGAGTATTTCTTGGATGTTTTAATAAACTAAATATAAAAATAATAAGCTTACAATAATTATTAATTTTAACTCATAATTATTTAAGATTATAATAAGATAGGTATGCTAATATTTAAATGTCACATAATATGATTCACCATATATTACATTATGAATAAGATGATAATATTATGAAAAAAAATAGAGGCTAATCAAATTCATTTTATATATATGCTTACATATACTAATACTATTTTTCTAGGAAAGAATATCATTTCTAGTGTGCACAGTGACTTTTAGGCAATGCTTCACTGAATCAAATTATCCCAGGCATGGGCTTCCCTTGATGACCAACTTCAACTTTTACTCAATAACGTGCAAGGATATTGGCAATTATGCACTTCATATTCACATAGGCCAAGTCCTTTCCAATGCATATTCTTGGACCTACAATAAACAAAAGAGACCTGTAATCACTCTGGTTTATGTATACCCCCTCTTTAGTAATGCATATTTTAGGCTTAAATTGAAGAGCATCCTTTCCCCATATGCTTTCCATTCTATTAGTAGAATAAATGAATACCAGACACTTTGTGTCTTTCTTAATAGGAGCTCCATCTGGTCAAATTTTATCAATTGTTGGATCTTTGAAACCTGAAGGAACATGAAGGTGAAGCCTCATGGCTTCAGAAAAAGTATCCTATATATTTTTCATGCCTCTCAATTCTTCCCAACTAAAAATATGCATTGTATCATATCCTTTGCTCAAATGTTTTGAACTCAAAATATGTGAGAGTTCAAAAACTAGTTTCTCCTACACATGTGGATGCATGCTTATAAGCCAAAAGAACCATGACAATGCTAGAGAAGTAGTGGCTTTCCGTGGAAGAAAAATGGTCATGGTCAATCCCTAAAAATTGAAAAAAAAAACTTATCAAATACATAAAATTAATACATTAACAAAATTTGGACTAACAAACATAGAAACTATGTACAACTTGTATACTATAATGCATTTTGGAATCTTGAACAATTGAAGATGTATTATACATAAAATGGGTGTTTATTGTTAAAATGTGTAGTAAATGTTAGAATATTTAGTATTTCTTTAGTTTTAGTGAATATTTTTATATAATGTTCAGTGAACAACGATTTCTTGTAATTTCTTAAATCAATAGAATAGTTTAACTGTATTTCAATTTTTTTACCCTAAACCTTATAGAAAAGTTTATTTGTATTTAATTTTTCCATTTGGTATAAGAGAAAGTCTCTGAAACTTATTTGGATTCAAAAAATTTATAAACAAGAGACCATATGAAATTGTCGAATCAACCAAAATGTATTGTAGCTTAGGGGAAAAAGTATTAATAGCTATGAATATGTCATCTCGAAAAGAGATCATAAAAAATAAGGTACCGAAAAAGATGTATCCCATTCTTAAAGAAGGAGATTAAGTCCAAGTTAAATTCAAATTCAAGAATTCAATTAATAATTTCATGTTGAAATAGAAGTTGCAGATCTTAAATCTTGTTTAAAAAGTTATCCAAACAAAGAGGAAGATTTTGTGTAATCTGCAAAGTTTAAAACTACCTCTAAAAAATTGAAACCCTTTAGTTGTAAGGTTGTTAAAGGATAAGAAACAAATACATCATTGCCACATGTAAAGTAGCAGGCAGAAAGATCACATATCCAAAAAAGGTTATTTGTATGAAGGAGATCATTAGTCCTATATCTAGTCAAAGTAACTAATGTGTGTGTGTTAATGGGTACCTGTCAAAATCAACACAAACACTCAATAGGTCATTGCATTAGTTGAAATGGTTAGATAAAACGTTCAAAACCACTAATATCGGCCTATTGCCTTCTAACTAGAAAGAGTGTAATGAATAAAATATTTAGCCCTCAGAATATGCTATAAATCAGTGACCAATACTATTCTAGCATGAAGGATTTGATTGAAAACAAGCTAAAAAGATGGAAAAGCATGTATTCTAGCTCTAAAAGATGAAATGAGAACAATGTAAAAACATGAAATATGAGATGAAATGTAGTTCTAAGATTATTTCAATAGCATAACAATGTGTTTTTGATCTCAAGGTGAAGGCTTATTTTCTCTCAAAACAGGCTTCTATTTATAGAAGAATGGGAGAGAGAGGGGGGGGACAAGGTTCATTTATGAATTTGGAGACTCATAAATGAATATGTAAGAGCCTTTAATGCC
>MU224010.1:1931059-1956047 GCA_018584345.1 Thuja plicata
TAGGATTAGATTAGCATGGGTGAATGGGTTGAGAAGGGTTAGAACCCAGGGTAGAAGTGGTTGAGATGGGTTAGGTTAGGGTTTAGGGGAATATTAATAAATGAAATAAATTTATTTAATTCATTTAATAATATAGGAATTAATTATTTAAACAATAAATTGCTTTTTAATAATTAGAGGACTATATCCATTTTAATTAAATTAAATAGGCTAGGGGAATGGGTTAATTGCAAGTGGGTATTTGATTTAGGGATTTATTTAATTCCTTTATAATTAAATACTATAGCCATGTTTGATTTTGATTTGATTTGATTGGTCAAAATAGATTTGAATTGTATGGCTATAATAGTTAATATAAATCAGTAATAAAAATCACCTAGGACATTAAATTGATTAAAAGAATTATGCCAAGCAGTAACAGGGTCGTTTGGATATAAATCGAGGGTATGATCATACTTAGGGCAAATAGGGTCTATAGTTGCGACATACCAAATTCAGGTGGTTACAAGTAACATGATGTTGGGTAAGAAAGTTTCTTTTACAAAATATTATAGTGTTATGTTGAAAAAATTGAAGCACTCTATATGAGGACACAAAGTGTAGACACTTCAAGGACTAACAACCAAGTAAAATCAAGTGCAAAAGGAGATTGTGATGCACAAGTCGAAATGATAGATAAAGTTTGTTGCAACTATCATTGAAGAAGATGAAAAGAATAGATATCATTATTTTTGTGTTAAAGTCATTAGTGGTTGAAATCAAAGGTTGGAATGTTGGAATATTTAGTAATTCTTCCCACTTTCATAGTTCTATACTTTTACTTTTTATTTTATTTCTAATAATGCATGTTTTGCATTGTAAGTTGTATGTGAGACTTTTGCATATAATTAGGAAAGTGTAATTCACTCATATCATTTGATTAAAAATCTCCTGTAAATTCTTGAATCAATAGAACAATTTAGTCATGCTTTAGTTTTGTATTTGTTTTAGTTATGAATGGAGTCCAAATTAATCAATTATTATGATTACACACATTCAAGCAACATCTATTTAGGAATCAAAATATACCATAGACTCTAATTTTTCCTTTATTTTTTAATTATAAAAAATAATACAACTTATTTAATTTAAAAATAAAAAATAACTCATTCTAATTTTCAATTAATTAATAAACTAAATTATAGTATAATCAATCATACATGTCTCATAATAGACAATTCACCATCAAAGCTTTGAAAAAAAGTCCAAAAGATGACTAAGAAATTTCTATCCCAAAACTTACTTACAATAGTACATGAGAGACTTCATCAATATTACATACCTCCAAAAAATCTCGAGAAGGAGTACGTCCTTGATATCTTTCTAATTTGATGAAGTTGGATAATATGTCTCCCTACAATTCTTTTCCTTCCTCCAGCTCTTTAACTCTAGCCTCCACCATCTCATCTATAAAGTCTCGTACTATTGCTTCAATTTCTCTCAACCTCTTCTCAAGCACCACTTTGCACCTATCCTTGTAAATATTTCCTTAATTCCACACTATCCATGGTACCATACCCACTAGTTGTTAGGAATAATAGTCCAAAACACAACTAAGAAGGGGGGTGAATCAATTGTGAGACAGATTATTAAACATTAAACTTTATTAAAAAAAAATTATTTCAAATGATAACACAGTAAATGCCAACACAATAAAAAAATCCTTTATTATCGATGAAACCTGGTTAAAGGTAAAAACCTTGTGGGAATTAGCACCCACAAATAATGTACTGAGAGTACAGTATCCCTGTTAAAATATTTAGCCTTGTTAGGAGCTTATTGATGCATTACAGTACACAATCCCTGTTAAAGGACAAACCTTGTTAGGAGTCAAGAGTAACAGTGGGCTCACTACCCAGAAATACTACCTAAAGAAGGTTTTAAAGCCACCCTCAAGGACTTATAGTCCTAAACATAAGTTTATATAGAAAATTTACAATCTAGTGAACTATCTCATAGCAACTGTCTTTTCCTGGTTAGTTCTAATGAAGTAACACAATCACAAACTCTGATGTACATCTAGCAGACAATCAAACTCATAGCTTACACACTTCTCTTTCTCTATCAATTACCTTCTCTTTATACATACATCTTTTCAAAAGAAAATATCTCTCGTCTTACCCTATTACAATAACTGATTAGGTCGACCAATTAAGATTTCCCAATATACAAATAATTATTTAACCCCTTGGTAAGATACACATGGTACCTATAATAAGTAAACATCAATTACAATTCATCAAATATAATTCAATATTCATAATCCATGCTCACCATCTATAATACATGCTACATCTCTGAAGTCAGCCCCAAATAGGTCTCCTCTAGAATACACGCCACAACTGACATCACAAAAAAGCATATGACTAGAAACCCATAATAAAAATTCCTTAACATGCCTTCTTCAATCCATTAAGCTCACATAAGCTAAATCCACATCGCTTGTAATTTATACTCAAAATACAGAGACTAACTTTTTCAAACATCATGGTCACCATCCAGTATCTAGTCGTCACAAAAACATTTGTAACTCATCAAATAGACAATATTAATCCGTGCAACCTTAGAAATAATATCACCACACATCACTATACACATCACTATTTTTTCTCATTCTGTATCAACTGTACATTACCCATACACCTTTGTCAGTCATAAAGCAATAGTAATAACAAGTTTGTTCTCCCTTCATAGAAATATATGTTGACATCAGTGACAAAACATGAATGCCAACAACATCATCAGGAACCAATTCCAACAATCTTCCCCTTTGGCATTGATGGCAACATATAAGAAAATCAATCAACCCAAAATTAATCTCTCCATACAATCTTCTCAATATGCTCAACACAACTCTCCCTCATAACATCTTTCTCCCATAACATCTCTCCCCCATTGTGGGAGTTATTTTCTCATATAATCTCTCCCCCTTTGACTGCAATGGAAAAAGGGTGCCATAACTCTTCTTGTTTTTTTTGCAAGGTGTAGCTTTTTCAAATCTTCATGCCTACAACAACCAGGTGAAAAATCATCCAAATATGTTTTATAGTGTTCCTGTGATCATTCTTCCTGAGGAATAGATATCATAAATTAGTTGAGTAACCAAGAGGGGAGGGGTGAATCAGTTACCCCAAAAACATATCCATGTCCCTTAGATGTCTTAATCAAACATATCATTGTTACTCGATCAACAAAGGTATTCTATTGTTACTCAGTCAACAAAGATAATTTAAGATATTAACTATGATTATCCTTTAGTGATTAAGTGTAGAAACATAAAGCATAAAGAAAATAACATGTACACAAATGACACCAATATTTAATGTGAAAACCTAATTTTGGAAAACCACCAATTGCAACTAGTTACTGTTTTCCACTCTTCAGAAGTGAGCCCTGTTAGGAGCCAACCCTGTTAAATGTTACAATACACATTGTTAGGTGTTACCCTATTAGAGGATTTAATTACCCTATAAGGAATGTCCTTGTTAGAGGTCTTAAAACACTTCAATGTGGTTCATCTTGTGAGAGGATTTATGAAAGATTGTTAAGTCTACTCTGTAAAGAGATTTGGATCACTACTACAATTGTTAGAGAGTAACAATGGATTGACCTATTTGACAAAGAAACTATCTTTTCTGATTTAGATCTCTACTTTGGATTTAAAATAGATCCTCACTGATCAAATATTATATTTTCACTCTATCTGGATGTTCTATCCTTATTCAGAATCCCATCTGATTTCACCTTCACTCTTCATATCAAAACTCTGCCATATATTTCTACTTATTACTTAACACACATTCAATCCAAACTTGACCTTGTATATATATGATAGGCCTTCTCTATTAGGCTTGAATAACCTTCCGAATAAATAATAAAACTTAATTTTTTCGATTGCATATAAGAAATTAACCATAAAATATAAATTGTTGTTGGTCGGCTGACACTAAGTGCTTAACCTAGTTAACACTGTAATCCATTAATGCCCGACCATTACTGTATTGCCTGAGTGAACTCTCTTAGAATTAAAAATCACTTTGGTCTTCTTCAATGCCCGAGAGAACTTGGAATACACTAACTGTGTTCGGTTTAGTTATAGACATTTGTGTAACATCACTACATTTGTGTATACATCAACGACAATACACAATTGAATAATTGTCATCAACAATCTCCCTCTTTGGCATTGATGGCAACACAACATGTTATAATACAAAGAATTTTAGAGAAACAGTAACAAGAATTTTTTTTTAGTAATGTCCTTAGCTTCATTTTGATTCACATCTAGAAAAATCCCTTTGTCTTCACAATCACTAAAATAAAAATTTCTCCCTCTTACATTAATCTTTGTTTCTGATAAAATTTCTCCCTTTGTGATCAATAATATTTTCCTTAATAATTTCTTTGGCATGACATCAATAATATCTTCCTCTTTGACAACCAATTCCAAAGACTCTATCCAATGAATTGTAGTGTACCTGATGTACTGATTCATATGCAATAAGCTCTGACAATCTACATCAACATGTTAAATGTGTTTTGCATCTCAGTTGATGCATCACTAATCTATCCATTAGTGAGCCTCAGTTAGGGGAATCACCCCTATCTTTCCTCTAAGATACAAGAATGCATCCTTAGGTAACACTTTTGTGAATATGTCTCCATTTTGTTCTTTAGTATTCACATATTCCAACCTTACTTCCTTGTCTTGAACCAATTCCCTCAATAAATGATACTTTATTGCAATATGCTTAGTCTTAGTATGCATCACAGGGTTCTTTGAAATGTTAATTGCACTAGTGTTGTCACATTAGATAATAATTGGTTCTTTGATTTCCTCCTTCATACCTAACAATAGTTGTTTGAATCATATGATATTTGAACAATTTATTGTTGTAGCAACATACTCTACCTCTTTTGTAGATTGAGAAAAGCAATTATGTTTCTTGCTAGTCCAGGAGACTAAACTCTTACCAATAAATAACGCTCCACCACTAGTTCTCTTTCTTTCATCAACACTTCCTACCCAATCAACATCAATAAAAATCTTCAAATCAAAGTTTCCTCCTTTCTTATATCATAATCCATACTCTTGAGTAACCTTAAGATATCTCAGAATCATTTGGATAGCTATCAAATGATTCTCTCTAGGATTAGTTGAAAAAATTGCAACAATACCAATTGCTAATGCAATATTAGGTCTAGTGTGAACAACATATTAAATTTTACCAATCATGGATTTGTAGGTATTATGATTTACCTCCTTTGAGTTATCATCCTTAGACAACTTATGTTCAGTAGACATAGGTGTTCCAACTGGTCTGGAATATTTCATTCCAAATTTCTTCAGTATCTCTTTGATGTATTTAGACTAAGTAATGTAGATGCGACCCTTCATTTGATGAACTTGTAAACCAACAAAGAATTTGATTTCTCCAAACATAGACATCTCAAATTACTTACTCATAGCTTTAGAGAATTCATTGCATAAATCATCATGTCTGGTAAATAGTATATCATCAAAAAATATCATTGCTAATAGTATCTTGTGCTGAGGTCCTTCTTTGATGTACAAGCTACTATTGTCATTAGTTCTCTGAAATCCAATACTTACTAGGTAACCATGTAATCTTTCATACTAGGCTCTAGGAGCTTGCCTCAATCCATACAAGGCTTTGTGCAATTTTCAAACCATATTCCTTTTTTTAGGATCAACAATAACCTTTAGGTTGCTCAATATAGACTTCCTTTTCTAGAATTCCATTTAAGAATGTAGATTTTACATCCATTTGGTATACCTTGAATCCTTTATGTGTTGTGTATGTCAGAAGAGTTATGACTCCATCATCACTTGCAAAAGGAGAAAAAGTTTCTCCATAAGCAATACCCTCTTCTTGAGCATATCCTTTACACACTAATTTTGCCTTGTTACTAGAAACTTCTCCTTTTCATTCATATTGTTTCTGAAAACCCACTTAGTACAAATCACATTCTTGTCTTTTGGTCTAGCTACAAGAGTCCAGGTTTTGTTCTTTTCGATTTTCTCACTCTCTTCATTCATGGATTTTATCCATCTTTCATCATTCAATGCATATTTAATGGATCTTGGTTACATTTCACTAAGAAAACATGTACCTTTAATTTTTTTCCTTGTCATTATACCTTCTGTCTCATCTCCAATTATTTTCTCAAGTGCATGATGCCTTGTGACATATTTTCCAAGTACAGGTTCCTTCCTTTTTGATTCTGGGATTTATCCACTTTGTTCACCATGCTCAAACATTTTGTTTTGCTCTTCCAACTGAAACTCATATTCCACTGTCTAAGACTCAAGCTCCTCCGTCTGAGACACGGGTACCTCTATTTGCGACATGGTTCCCTCTGTCTTTGACTCAGTTTCTTCTGTCTGAGACTCGGTTTCTTCAGTTAGCATCTTGGGTTGCATAGGTTGCAACAAGGTTTGTCCTGATGAATTCAATGGTTGACATGTTTTTTTCCAATCACCATTCCATGTGTCTTAGGTTTAGTATCAAGTTAATAATACACAAACTTTTTATAGTCCCCAAGCTCTTTACTGCTCTGTTCTTCACTTATCTCTACAAAATCATCAATCTTTACATTCACACTTTCTATGACTTTATGAGTAGAAAGTTTCAAAGATGTATATGCTTTGCTTTTGTAAGAGTAGCGTAGGAATATACCTTCATCACATTTCACATCAAATTTTCCATTTCTTTCTTCCTTCAAGATGTAACATTTACTTCCAAATACTTTGAGATAACGAACATTGGGTTTATAGCCATACCATAATTCAAAAGGTGTCTTCTCGATACATTTTTTCAGTTGAACTCTATTCAAGGTTTGAATTACAGTGCTAATAGCTTCCTTCTAGTATTTGGTTGCAACATTATTTTCAATCATCAAGGTGCTTGCACAATCCATAATAAATCTGTTTCTTCATTCTGCTATCCCATTTTGTTGTGGTTTACCTGGGGCAGATACTTGTCTCTTGATTCCTCTTTCATTGTAGAATTCATTGAATTCATTAGAAATGAATTCACCTCCTCTATCATATATTAAGCATTTAATTTTCTTTCCTATTTCATTCTAAACTCTGGCAAGGTACCACTTAAATTTCTGAAAAGCTTCTGATATTTTTCTTTGAAGAACATAACACTCATCATTCTGGAATGGTCATCAACAAATAGAATGAAATACTTCTTTCCTGTGTAAATTTTTTGTTCCAATTGGTACAAATGGATCTATATTCACTAACTCCAAGACTTCTTCTATATTGTAATTCTTTCTCTTCAAACTAGTTTTTCCCATCTTCCCAATTTCACATTGTTTGCATATTGCCAATTTAGGTTTCTTCAGAATAGGAATACCTCTTAGTCTTTTGTTCTTTCTTATGTTGACCAGGTTATCAAAATTCACATGACATGACCTTTTATGCCATAGCTAGATTTCTTCTACTTGTGAAATAAAACACAAACTTTCAGTGAGATCAAGATAGAATTGATTACCTTTTATTTGTCTTCCAGTTCCAACTAGGTTTCCCTTAGCATGCAGGATCTTGGCCTTACCATTCATGAATTCTACCTTGAAAGCAATGTTATTCAACTGTGCCACACTTAGTATATTATGCCTTAGTCCTTCAATAATAA
Organism: Thuja plicata; assembly: GCA_018584345.1. Classification (NCBI taxonomy): domain Eukaryota; kingdom Viridiplantae; phylum Streptophyta; class Pinopsida; order Cupressales; family Cupressaceae; genus Thuja; species Thuja plicata. The sequence continues at coordinate 1,938,766 of MU224010.1, forward strand.
TTGTCACATTTGATTCCTTTAGTTAGAGAAATACACCCTTTACCTTTCACATAGCAAGGTTCATCATTCCCAAAACTGACACTCCCACCATCGTAGTGCTCAAGAAGTTCAAACTTAGTTTTATCACCAGTCATGTATTGAGAACAACCACTATTAATTATCTATGTATCATTTTTTCTAATATTAGAGTAAAGTGTAGTCTGTTCATTATCTTCATTCTCTGACTCATCTTTAATAGCAATGTAAACCATTTCATCTTCATCTTCATCACTATCAAAATATTTTTCAATATAACAAGATTTCTTACCATTGTCCTTATAGATTTTGTAACTTTTGAAATCCTTCTTGCCTTTGTACTTGTTGAAATTTATCTCACCTTTGTTGTCTTTGTTTGGACACTTAGTAGAAATGTGACCAACCTCATCACATGACAAGAAAATCAATGGTATTGTTCCTTTGTACTTTCCTTCGACAGCTCTCTTTGCAAGTAATTCTTTAATGATTTCTAGATCTTCATCATCAGAATCATCATCATTGTAACTAACAATCTATTTTCCTTTTGATTTTCTATCCATCATACCAATTTTTAATTTAGCTTTGAATGCAGACTCAAAATTGCTAGGATTAGGAGAATAATTGTCAAAATTGTCCAACTCAAAAGTTGTTATCCTTCCAACCAATACGTCTAGATTTATATGATTATTGCACCTCATCTCTTGACTAGCTGAAAATCTAATTGCATAGATATGAAGTAAAGTTCTCAATACCTTACTAACCACTTTTTTGTCTTCAATTGTTCCACCAATAGCTCTGATGGCACTGACACTTCTTGATTCTTTCATTGTATTTTGTAATGTCTTCTCCTTCTTTCATTTTCATCTGATCAAACTAACCTCTAAGACTTTATTCTTTGTCTCTCTTTACATTTTCATATCCTCCATGTATATCATGTAGTTTCTTCAACATATCATAGGTAGTAGGGTAGTCCTTGACTTCATCAAATTCAGAATAGCTGAGTGAAGAAGCTATATAAATCATCATTATGTTATGATTCTTCATGTCCACCATATGATCCACATATATAGGTCTCAGTGGTTCTACATACTTGTGATCCAAGAATTGTAAACCAATATCTCCAATAGTAGATAGATGTAACCTCATCAAATCTTGCCATGTAGTGAAGTTGTCTTTGTTAAGCTTGGGGATCTCCCTTCTATAAGACATCTCTGATCTTTAGCTTAGGCCTTGAAACCTTCCTTGAAAGAACCAAATTCTCTTACACCAATTGTTGGAAATGAGTTGAGTAACTGAGAGGGGAGGGGTGAATTAGTTACCACAAAAACCAGTCCAAGTCCCTTAGATGTCTTAATCAAACTTATCACTATTACTTGATCAACAAAGATATTCTATTATTACTCGGTAAACAAAGAAAACTTAAGATATTAACTATGACTATGCTTTATTAATTAAGCATAGAAACATAAATCATAAAGAAAATAACATGTACACAGATGACACCAAGATTTAACTTGGAAACCCAATTTGGGAAAACCACCAATTGCAACTAGTTACTATTTTTCACTCTTTTGAAGTGAGCGCTGTTAGGATCCAACACTGTTAAAGGCTACAATACACACTGCTAGGTGTGATCCTGTTAGAGGATTTAATCATCTTGTAAGGAATGGCCATGATAGAGGTCTTCAAACACTTCAATGTAAAAGTGTCACCTTGTGAGAGGATTTATGAAAGACTGTTAAGTATACTTTGTAAAGAGATTTGGATCACTTCTATAATTGTTAGAGAGTAACAATGTATTGGCCTGTTTGATGAAGAAATTGTCTTTACTGATTCAGATCTCTACTCTAGCTTTAAATTGGATTCTCACTGATCAAATATTCTATTGCAGCTCTGTCTGGATGTTCTATCCTTATTCAAAACCCCATTTGATTTAAACTTCACTCTTCATATCAAAACTCTACCATATATTTCTTCTTATTACTTCACACACATTCAATCCAAACTTGACCTTGTATATATATGATAGGCCTTGTCAAGTTGGATTGAATAACCTTCCAAATAAATAATAAAACTTGAGTTTGTTAGCTGCATATAACCAATTAACCATAAAATGTAAATTGTTGCTGGTTGACTGACACTAAGTGCATAACTCGATTAACACTGTAATCCTTCAATGCCCGACCATTACTGCATTGCCCAAGTGAACTTGGTTAGAACTAAAAATTAGTTTGGTCTTCTTCAATGCCTGAGATAACTTGCCATACACTAACTGTGCTCGGTTTAGGTATAGACATTTTTGTAACATCACTAGATTTGGGTATACATCAATGACAATACACAATTGAATAGTTTTCATCAACAATAGATTCATACATCATGTTCATAAAATTATATAGCTCCTCAATCCACTGGAATGATGCATTCTGGCATCAATTTAGTTCTTGCAAGGAGGGGATCACACCCCAAGAATACATCTGAGATACTCAAAGGCATCTTTTGGAAAAGGTTTTGTAAATATATATGGTATCTGTTCCTTTGTGCTAACATACTCCAATCTGATCTCCTTCTCTTCGACCTTGTCCCTTAAGAAATCATACTTAATCAAAACATGTTTATTCTTTGAATGGATTACTGGATTCTTTGACATATTCATGGTGCTAGTGTTATCACAATGGATAACCATTGGCTCTTGAAAAATTATTCTGATGTCCTTCACCATTTGTTTCATCCAAACAAAATGTGTACAATTTATAGGAGCAAAAACATACTCAGATTCAATAGTAGACTGAGCTATACAATCCTGCTTGTTACTTAACCATGAAAACATCCTTTTCCCAAGGAAAAATGCTCCACCAAATGTACTATTTCTATCATCCACACTACCTACCCAATCAGCATCAGTATATACCTATAAGATAAGCCATCTAAATTTTCATACCATAACCCATATTCTATGGTTCCTTTCAAGTATCTAAAAATTCTTTTCACATCAGCAAGGTGTGTCTCTTGATGATCTTCTTGATATCTTGCCACAATTCCAGCTACATTAGCAATATCTGGTCTCGTGTGAGTTATATATTGTAGACCTTCAATCATTTATTTGTACTTTTTCTGAAAAATCACTCTGAGTTTCATCATTAGCAGTAAGTTTGTAACCAATCACCATGGGTGTCCCGACAGGTTTACAATCTTCCATTCCAACTTTCTTCAACATTTCCTTAAGATACTTAGTCTAAGAAATAAAAATACCACTCTTATTCTAATTAATTTTCAAATCAAGTAAAATTTTCATTTCACCAATCATTGACATTTCAAATTCATTTTCCATCTCTTTAGAGAATATCTTACTCATCACATCATTTCCTCCAAAAATGATATCATCAACAAAAACTTCTATGATTAGAATTCCATCTTCACTAGTTCTTAAATACAAATTGATGTCTGCATTACCGTTCCTGAAACCAAGACAAATTAGATACATGTCCAGTCTTCCATACCATGCTCTATGTTCTTGTTTAAGTCCATATAAATATTTCTTCAAATTACAAACCATGTCTTCATCTTATGTCAAAGGAAATCCATCAGGTTGCTCAATGTATACCTCTTCCTCTAGATCTCCATTCAAAAATGTAGATTTCACAGTCATCTGATATACCTTAAAAATTTTATGTGTAGCATAAGCAAGAAATAATCTCACTTCTTCTAATCTATCAATAAGAGAAAATGTTTCTTCAAATTCTATGCTTTCTTGTTGCGAGTAGCCTTTACAAACCAGTCTTGCTTTATTTCTTACCATTGTTCCTTCCTCATCCATTTTGTTTCTGAAAACCCATTTAGTTCCTATAACATTCTTGTTCTTAGGTCTTGGAACCAATTCCCATGTGTTATTCTTCTTTATCTGTTCTAATTATTCCTCCATATCTTTAGTCCAAGATTCATCTCTACATGCCTCATAAGTAGATTTCGTTTCAACTTGAGAAATCAAACAAATTTCATCTCTTAATTTAGATCTTTTCAACATTCCTTTATTAGCATCTCCAATAATTTGATCTTCGGGATGGTTTTTCTTAACATACCTCAAAGTCTTAGGAATTTTAGTAGGATCATTTGAATCATCTTGACATACCTCGATCTCATATTCAAACTTAAAAGGTTCTTCTTTCTCTGTAGTAACTTCCTTGACCTCTATATTCTGATTATAGTCATACATTCTCTCTTGAATCTAGAAATTTTCATCGATCCTCACATTAGCACTTTCAATCATCTTCCTCAATCTTAGATTGAAATATTTATAGGCTTTGATCTTAGTGGAATAACCAAGGAATATCCCTTCATCACTTCTAGCATCAAGCTTCGCTATCTCATCATCTCTTTTGATATAGAATTTACTACTAAATATTCTAAAATATTTCAAAGTAGGAGTATGATTAAACCTTAATTCATAGGGAGTCTTAATTATACCTTCTTTGATCTGAATTATGTTCAAAGTATACATAGCAGTACCAGCAACTTCTCTCCAATGAACATGTGATACATTTCCTTCTAGCAACATAGTTATAGAAGCATCTAATATTGTTTTGTTTCTTCATTATCCTATCCCATTCTATTGTGGTGTCCTAGGAGAAGATGTCTGTCTGTATATTTCATGCTCTTTGCAGTAGGTATTGAGAAAATATGAAGTAAATTCACCACCTCTATCAGATCTCAAACATTTTACCTTCAAACCTGTTTCATTCTCAACTTTTTCTTTCAATATTTTAAATTTGTCGAACGCTTTTGATTTCTCTCTTAAATATGTAATCCACATAATTCAACAAAAATTATAAATTATCTTTGACCATAGTAAGATCTTGTTTTTGTAGGACCACACATATTTGTATGCACTAGATCCAACTTCCCTTTTGCTAAGTAAGATTTGCTTTTAAAACTGCTTCTAGTCTGCTTCCCCATTACACATTCTCTACACATGGTGTTAGATGGTTTCATAATTTTTGGTAGATATCTAAGTGCATCATTTGTGCTTTCCTTCACAATATTATAAAAGTTAACATCACAAAATCTTCTATGCCATAACCAACTGTCATCAACCTTCGCAAGAAAAAAAGTAGCCTCAGATGTATTTAACTCAAATATATTACCTGTGCTTTTAGTACTAGATGAGATCAAGTCTCCTGACTAAATTCTTATAGAACATCTCCCATCAATGAATTTCAATTAATAAGCCTTGTCCACCAGCTCTCCAATACTCAAGAAATTATGCTTAAGTCCATCAACAAGTAATACATTGTCAGTATTTGTTTTTCCATCCAAAGATATAGATCCAAATCCAATGATAAGCTTAGGAGTATTATCACACAATATTACAAAACCACCATCATACTTATTCATCTTAACAAACTTATTTTTTATCTCTAGTCATATGGTGTGACCAACCACTGTCTATAACCCATTATGATTTCTTTTCAACATGAGAAATTAAAGCTCTTTCTTCATGTAAAGGTTTCTCATCTTTGATAGCAATAAACCCAATCTCATCATAATAAATAGAATCATCATCAGATATACCTTCACTAGCTTAATAAAATTCCTTATCCTTTGAATACTCAGACTTATAAAACTTATATTTATGGTTTGGAACCCTTGGGGATATCTAGATGCAAAATGACCTATCTTATTTTATGAAAAACATTTCAGAGGTAGATTTTCTTCAAACTTACCCTTAACTCTCTTTTCTCTTCTAACAATTGGGGCCACAATTTCATCTAAATTTCTTTATTCTTCCTATATTTATTCCCATTCATAAGCATATTCTCCAATTTCTTCTCTCAAGTCACTACTTCTAGTGCTTGCAATTCCTGATAAAGTCTTTTTATTCTTATGCATTGTCTCCTTGAATGCTGATTCAACTTTAGGTAATGAATCTCCCAGCTCAACAACCTCAAAGGTACTTAGTTTTCAAATCAAAATATCTCTATTGAAGTTCGGTTTCAAAGGTATGATCTCTTCTAAAGATTTCACTTTGGTTTTGTACATAGGTGTCAGGGATCTCAAAAATTTTACAATCACTTCTTCCTCACTATAAGTTCCTACAGAGTTTCTGATGTCAATAAAAAATTCTGTAATTCTCTTTTCATATGCTCTAATATTCTCATTATCTCTCATTGTCAATATTTCCATCTTTACCTTCTAGTTCTGCAACTTTTCTTTCTTATTAAACTTGTCTCCTACATAGAGTGCTTCTAATCTTGTCCAAATGTCATGTGTAGAATCCAAATCTTTAACCTCTACAAATTCACCTTCAGAAAGTGAACTAATCAATGCTTCTCTTGCGACCATGTTGTGTGATAATAGCTTCTTTTCATCATCAGTAGCCTTTCTAGTTCATCGCCATCCTTCATCTATACACTCCTCTTTGTTATTAACTATTATTCGATTCCCAATAATATAAAATGTGTTCTCATCTTGTTCTTCCAACTGTCAAAGTTTTCAGGATCAAACTTTGAACTATCCTTCCTATAGTAATCCATCTTCACGATCACTTTAAGTTGTTAAAATTTCTCTCTAAGGACCAGTAGCTCTGATACCAATTGTAAAGAATAACAGTCAACAATACAGCTGAGAGGGGGGCGGGGGGGGTAAATCAGTTGTGAGACAAATTATTAAACATTAAACTTTATAAACAAAAATTTCATCCAAATGATAACATAATAAATGCCAACACAATAACAAAATCCTTTCTTGTCGAGGAAACCCTGTAGGGTAAAACTCGGTGGGAATTAGCACCCACAAATAATGTACTGAGAGTATAGTATCCTTCTTAAAAGATTTAGCTCTATTAGGAGCTTATTGGTGCATTATAGCAGACATCCCATGTAAAAGGAAAGACCCTATTAGAAGTCAAGAGTAAAAATGAGCTCACTACACAGGAACACTTCCTTAAGAAGGTTAAAGCCACCCACAAGGACTTACAGTCTAAAACACAAGTGTATATAGAAAATATACAATCTAGTGAACTATCTGATAGCAACTATTTTTTTTTGTCAATTCCAATGAAGTAACATAATCACAAACTCTTCTCTAGATCCAGTAGAAAATAAAAATCCTAGCTTCCACACTTCTCTTTCTCTGTCAATCACCTTATCTTCATACATACATCTTTTCAAAAGAAAAGATCTCTCATATATACCCTATCACAATAATTGATTAGGTCGGCGAATTAAGCTTTCCCAATATACTAATAATTTTTCAACTTATTGCTAAGATACACACGGTACCTATAACAATTAAACATCAATTACAATTCATCAAATATAATTAAATATTTATAATCCATGCTCACCATCTATAATACATGCTACATCTATGAAGTCGGCCCCAAATAGGTCTCCTCTAGAATACACGCCACAACTGATGTCACCAATAATCATACAACTAACCATAAAAAAAATTTGTTAGCATGCCTTACGAAATCCCTTATGCTTGCATAACCTGAATCCACATCACTCGTAAGTTATACCCAAAACATAGAGAGTAACTTTGTCAAACATCACTGTCACCGTCCAGTATCCAGTCTTCATAAAAACATTTTTAGCTCATCGAATACACAATATTAAGTTGTGCGACCTTAGAAATAAGATCACTACACATCACTATACACAACACTATCTTTTCTCAATTTTAATTAACTATATAGTACCCGTACACCTCTATCACTCATAAAGCAATAGTAATAACGATACGTTCTCCCTTCATAGAAACACATATTGACATCAGTGACAAAACATAAATGCCAACATCATCATAGGGAACCAATTCCAACAATACTGGCCAATTTACTAGCCCTTTGGTGAAATATATTTTCATAATTCTAAGGAAAACTACTGCTATGGTAGCCCCTATACTCATGAAAAATCCCTCCATAGCCTGGAAATCTTTATACAAATCTAGTGCAGACTAAAGATAATGGTAAGAATTAATTGGGAAAAACCATTGTGGAAATTTATTGGGAAAACCATTTTACCAAACACAAAGGGAAGACTATATAAATGCATTCTCTTTCATCTAATGCATCACTATCCGAGAAACTTGAAACATCAATCACGAACACACAAAATAGAAAATGTATGCAGATAAATATGGCGTCGCTTAAAGAGCACCCATGAAGGTTTGACTCCTTCCATGGATTATCTTTCCTCGGAGCTATCACTGTCTGATAAATTTAAAAAAACAATGAAGAACACACCAAACATAAAATCTATGCAAGAAGAGCACTCACTAAGGTTTCACTTTCTTATATGTCACATGTGTTTGCTACCATGTACTTTTCTTAATAGGTTACTAAGAACTACAGTTGGCTCTCATATCACTTGTTGAGCCAATATTCATTTAGACCAACAATAATTCAAGCCTAGAACTATTCATTCTCTATTCAAATGATTTTATGAGCTACTAATCCATTTTAATAAGTCTATCATAGATATAATTTGTTCCGCAATAGTTGATTAATTTTCACTTCATTCATAACAAGCAATTGCACTCCAAAAAAGTGTGCAATAGTTACGCTGATAGGAAGATATACTCAGGTAACATATTGTAGGTCAAAACCACCTTTCTTTGTGTTGTTTCATGCACACAATTCTTTCTTATGAATATTTTGTGCTTCCATCTATTGGTTGAGATCTATCATGTAGACTGTCTAGGGAGGAATCACTCTTGAAATCATAAAGCATATTGAAATGAATAATTACATGAAAGATGTCATATTTATCTTTCTCCCATTAAAGGTGTGTGGCTACAAAAATCTAATCCCTATCTCATCATGAAATAAGTTTGAAATGTGCTACAAAAATTGTATGTAATTCTTCATTAAATATGCAATTCAACTCAAAAAGTAAATAAGTTGTGTGTGTGTGTGTGTGTGTGTGTGTGTGTGTGTTTCAACATATTCTATCCTTCTTTCATTTTGTCTTTAAAACATAATCAAATTTTTCCTCTATTGTTGAGTTTTTATTTGAAATATTCTGGAGGAATAAGGAGGATGTTAAAAATAATGTGGTCAATTGAAAGAGAAAAAACATCAAATAGATATACATGAAAAAATATTGAGGTTGATTTCATAAATTAACTTAACAAGAAAGAAAATACTTACACAATTGAATCTAGAATAAACTTGCAATAATCTAATTGATTGTGTAAATCTACTGACTCTTAGAAGCGCAAATATCATCAGAAATAATTTTAATAATTGACCTTAAATGATGGCCATACCTAAAAGGAGTATCTTTGATATTAATGTTGATGTTTTTAATCTAGTCTTTGAGTTTAAATTTTAGCTTCCACTTCTTTTGGTGGAGTTTTAAACCTAGCCAGCATTGCCTGAGATTTCATTTCCTACCTAGACTTTCTTTTCTTTTCCCTATATTTTATTAATGAATACTAGATACCACCAATAATTTTGATGATTTTTACCAGTAAGATGGTTACCTTCCCAATTAGAGTGTCCATCTCTATGGGGAAGGTAAAGAGTTGTAATTTTTTACTTGGTGTTCTAGTTTCCTTACACTTGAATTCACTGAGCTTTCAGGGCCCAATAGAAAATTCATCAAGGTTAAAATGATGATAACTGAAACAAAGAATATTTGAGCCTTTGTATAGTGACAAGACAAAGCATTGATGCATAATTTGAAGATTATGTTTTTAGATAATAAAATTTGGAGGCTCAGTAAATGTTGATTTTGCTGAAGTTGACCCTTTTTGAGAAACATGAAGATAATTTTAGATTTTTGCAAGTATTTTCTATCGTATTTGAAAAGGAATGCATATGTTTGGATATAGTTTTAAAAAGGCATGACTAAATTTTTTACCATACAACTTGGAAAGAACATACGTATGCATACTGATTTTGTAGTTGATGCTCTACCTTATGAAAAACCACAGTTTCAAATAAAATGAATTAAAATATTGAGAATAATTTGTAAGGGAAAAAATTATAAACACATATTTAACATAATCAATATAGTAGAACATTGAAGCTACAAAATTGGAGATAAAGGAAGAATCCACAAGAGGAAGATTATAAAATGGATAGGTTCAAACCTAATTCAAGGCAAAATTGTGAATTTAAATTTAATGATTTAATTTGAAAGAGAGATATAACAGATCAAATATTCTTCATTTTTTTGGGAAAGGTCTCATCAAATAAATAGTTTACTAAATATACTACACACATCAATTAAATATATCGAATCAAGTTATTCACTCCTAGATCATGCTTCTTACGTGGGACATCCACATGTCATCAAAGAATTAAAATCCTACAATAGGCTTAGTTCAAAAAATACAAATAATTTCTGCTAATTGTGTGTATATACATATTTTTTATACATTAATTTGGAGTGTGAGGTCCCATGTTGGATCTCTGCATTTTTTTCACAAATTGTATTTTCTATTTGCTGTGGTGAGTTTCTAGGCTTGAACCTCATTAGTCTCTTGTTTTGATAATTATAATGCCTCCATTTCCTTTCATGTGAACTTTTGTACACACAACAATAGTTATTCCAGAGATTGTTGTCATATACAAAGGTTTATCATGTGTTTAGTCTTCTACTTACAATAATTTAGAAGTGCTAAAAAATTTGTAGTTTATGTCGTTGAGTGTTAACATGGTTTTATTAGATAAAATTGATATGTAACTTCTCCAAAAATCTTGAACTAACAAAATAAAAGTTGAAATGATGCTCTTTAATAAATAGAAATAGTGATAGATTAGACTCGAGCTTCTCATGAGAGGGTCTTTATCCCAAAAAAAATTCAAATCTTGTGTTATACTTCACCACAACAAGCTCCAAGTTGAGTCACACTACCTTAACCACATCAAATAATGCCCTAGTTTTCACTTACACTTCTCAAGGTCATGTCCTTTGCATACAAAATGTAAAGTGAAGATCTGAAATAATAAATCCACAAAAAATCACTCACAAATAAATAACCACAGCTAATGATGAACAATTAATTTTTCTTGTTGAACATTTTAAGTAACTACTTAGAATTCAACATTTAAGGTCAAATGTGTCTGAAAAACCCCAAATATTTAATATTTCAGGGTAATTTTTTAAAAAATCTTTACACTAGACCAAATGAAGCCTACAATAAGATGATTTCCGACACATGGCTCTTGAGGTCGGTTTAAACCACTCAAGAATTCATACAAATACAGTAATAACAATCGATATAATGAAAAAAATTTCAATTTCATTGTACTATTCAAGGATATTTAGTTAAATCTAAACAATTTTTATAATTCCATTTTGTACATATTATGCAAACATTGCCATGGGATGACATCTCTTGGAGGAATTTTGTCAAACAGTTCACATGCCTTATCCAGGCTTCCAACATGTCTACCAAAGCAGTTGCAAAATCTAGAAAAAATCCTCTATCCTTCATGCTTTGATGGATGTCCATTCCTTATTCCAAAGCTCCCATCTCAGCACAGGTTGAAAATTTCCACAAAACTACACTTTTTTTGGGTATTCTATCAAGCAATTCACGTGCCATGTTTATGCTTCCACATTTTAGTGCATGTCTACCAATGAAGATACAATTGTAGCATCTTCCAAAAATCCTCTACCTTCTTTACTCATGATGTATTTCCATGCCCTAGTCCAAAGGTCCCATTTTAGCACAGGCGAGTTGAATGCTAGGCAAGGTTTTTGAGTCTGGCTTTACAACTAACATTTGCTTGAAATTTTGTAAAACCTTTTCAAAAAATCCAACCATTGTATTCTATGTGAACTCATTTCATTGGTGCATTATGTCAAACAATTTAATTGCCTTGTATATAGTTCAACATTTTTCATGTGTGTCAGTCAAGGCAGATGAAACTACACCTTTTGATAAAAATACTCTATCCTTTAATTTATGCTCTGATGGATGTCCATACCCTACCCCAAAGCTCCCAATTTAGCACAGGTTGGGAGTATGTTGGAGTATGTGAAATCATTAGGTTGAAGGCCTGTTTGTTTCATATGATGAAAGAGTGGGAATGCTCTTGAGGAAACCCATGTCAGCTATATGCTGGAATAATTGTATCCCATGAGACCATTGAGGTCAACGGTTATCCAGCCATATCATTCGATATGGATGGATGTATCCATTAACATGGACATGAGATCACCATACGTGTTATATTTGTGCAGAGAAACAAGAATGCCATCCACTTTTTAATCAAGGGAATGGTGTGTAGAAATAGTACCCTTGTGGTAAAACAAGAATGTCATGTAGGATTTTATTTCAAAACTTAAACTTTTCATGCTTACATTATATACAAATATTTTTGTAAGAAATAATTTATTTATTTTTAAAATTTTATTTAATATTTTTAACCAATTATAATAGTTATATTAATAGAATAATATATTAATAATAAAAAAAATTATATATTTTATTTTTAAAATTTTTTAATTTGACAAAGGCCCACTATTTTGTATGAATATTGAATAAATATTACATAAGAAATTATAATTTTACTTTAAACAATAATTGTGTGTATAGTACCTCTTCAAGTATTCTAGATTAAACACTTTGTACCTTACCAACATGTAGAGCATTTATGTAAGTTGTACATGATTTCTAAATTTTGCAGTCCAAAATTTGTTAATGTATTAGTTTTATGTATTTGATAAGGCTTTTTTGGTCATGGGTTTTTGTAGCTTATAAGCATGCATCCACACATGGAGGAAAAAATAGTCTCTAAACTTTCCTAGATTTTGAATTCAAAACATTTGAGAAAACGATGTGATATACTGGGTAGTTTTACTTAGGAAGAATTAAGGAGAATGAACTATTTACATGCTTCTTGGTATGAAACTATGAAGCTTCTCCATCTTATTCATGTTGCTTTCAGAGAATCGATAATGAAACATACGCCTTTAAATATGGGATAGTTAGGTGTAACAAACCTACTTGAAGTTAATAATTGAAATATACATTTTTCTAAAAGTGAAATTTAATGATTGAACTTTCACTTTTATAAATATCTATTTCAATTACTAACATCCAAAAATATTATATCTAATTTGACCTTCGTAAAATTTCCACTCTTGTCTAAATTATTGTTAAAATAGATTGCTTTATGTGTTTCTTTAAATATGCAATGACTCAATGTAACAAAATTTTACAAATATAAATTAATAATTAAAAAATATATATGTAAAAGTGAATATTAATAGTTCAAGTCAAATATATATTTTGTATTCTATTATAAAATAATTACAAGAGGAAAAATATCAAATAGGATGAGGGCAACAACAAAAAAAATAGTCATACAGTAGTTCATGCTAAAAGAAAATGACATACCATTTTTTATTGGAATAATAATAATAATAATAATAATAATAACAATGGAACCTGAATAAAACTAGAAAGCAACAGAAAATAGATTATGACTGCTATCCAAATAAGTGGTTATAAACTAAAACTAGCAATCACACCTTGGTGTGCAATGGGTACACCGAAGAGGTTTAAAAGAATAATTAGGAAAACAAATTGGTATATTTCTTGTATAAATTTGTATAGTGCATGAAGTTAAATGGGTTCTCATAAAAACCTGATTTTGTTTATGAAAAAAATGTCTCATTGGAGAACTGATGGTTTTGAATCAACCACACATCCACTCATAGGTATCTAAACATGGTTGAAATAAAAATATAATAAGGTAGATATAAAGAATGAGAGGGGTAAGGAGATATTGATGGATATGGCTATGGAGGGGAGGGATATGGAGAGATGGAGATTAGGAATGATGTCAATCAAATGGTAAGGTGTCTCTTTCATATGAATATCATGCATCGATGGGGTTTTCCACCTCAATTATAAACCTCAAAATATTAAGCATAGCAATTTTTGAAACTTGAAGATCTCAAAATATCAATATTAACAAAGACCTTGGGATCCACAAATCCATTAGATATGAAGCAAATTTTCTTCTATACATCAAAATTTGAGTGAATATACATGGTACATCTACCTATACTCAAGAGGCACTAAGGGAGAGAACTTGGTAATTGAGCACCCTCTTTGCACTTGTCAAAATCATACGTGGAAATTTTCAATTACTCCCAATTTTCAAAAATAGTACTTGACAATTTCCAGCTTATAACTAAGGTTTTAGGGCCACATAATTAAGTATAATTGTTGTAAATATATTACATGCAAGGTGACTATGGGGGGGGGGGGTGAATTAGGAACCAATAAAACTTAATCTTCTTAATTCATAGTTAGATTATCTAATCTGATAAGCATACATAGAACTAAAATGAAACAATCATACACAACCGATAACACAGTATATAGTTACCCAAAAAACCTTCCAAATAGAAAGTAAAATTGGGGTGGGGATGGTACCCATAAGATTTAGTACTACAGTGTAAATTCAGCCTGTTAGAGCTTACATTGACCACTTCTGATGGCCTACCCTGTTAGAAGAAATAAGGACTGTTAAGTCCACCTTGTTAAAGGATTTGATGCAATACATAAAGTAATACAACTATGTTAACAGATTTAGAAAGGAGTGTTAGGTCCACCTTGTTAAAGGATTTTATTGATCCACCTATTAGAATGAACCAGTAGATGATCTTCTTTGGCAACTCTGATTTGTTGAATAAGATTCTTTGAACAGAACTAATCACGTGACTATGATAGACGAGTCTTTGATGTTCTTTATACTTCTACAATCTTATAATCAATATGCCATATCATATTCACATATATACTTCTAAAAATACTCTTCTCATACATATTTTGGATATTAAAAATGTCTTATATATATATATATATATATATATATATATATATATATATATCTTATCCAAAAACAAATAGCTTCATAAGTCAGCTTTCATTACACATAATTATTTAAACAATATATGCAAAGTCGGCCCAATACTATCACTAGAGTCCAGAAGTCTACTTGGGTGAAAAAATAATACTCATGCAGTGGTGATCACTCAGGTCACACTGATCACTCGGGCGACGCTGAATAACTCAAGAAATACTGATCACTCGAATCATACTGGTCACTTGGGCAATACTGATCACTCGGGTCATACATAATGACTAAGTGTTTTGACACTAATTGACAACATGTTTCTCTATAAGGTCCACAATCTCTCCCTTTGGCATTACTGACAAATACACTTATCATTGTACTCTGAATGTGATAAGTCAAAACTCCATCTTATTATCTGCTCAAGTTTTGACACTTGTTCTGCTGCTCGGGTCCAACTAACTCTTTTTTTTTCAAAATTTTTATTGTAATGTATATCTTCTTCTTATTCAAATGTACTTGTATTTCCTTAGTGTGTATACAATTACCTTTTCCCCCTTATTTTTGACAAAAATGCCAAACTATATCTACAAGGTAATTCCAAAGTAGGATAGGAAATCATAATGTACCTTCAAAATTTGAGACAAAGTGTTGTCCCAATTGTCCTATAGTACCTTCATGATGCACAATTCAATCTGTTTCTCATCTGACAACTATATTATAAGTTCTAAAACCGAGAAGTTATTGTCATGAATGAGAGTCTTGGCATGTGTGATGTGTTTCTGCATAGCCTCCATGTGTGGTAGGAGTTGGCTCTGTATGGCTGAAAGAGACTCCCTAGTCCTTTCTTCTTCTCTCAGTAACTCATCCTGTAGATTGGTCAGATACTTGACCTTCAAATGATGTGATGAGCCTGTGCTCAGATCAAGTGCTAACTGCTTTGCACTTTCCTTTAGATCTGCATCAATCTTTGCTAACTTATTCTTTATCTCCATAGTAAAGTTAGCCTGTATCACTCAACTTTACAAACAATTCTACTACATTGGTCACAATGGTTTCTAGAGTGCTAATAAAATTAGTTAGTTGCACCTGGTCAATTGCAATCTTCTTTGCAACATTCACTAAAACCTTGTTTTCAAGCTTTTTCTCTGCTTTCTCAAGCAATTTCTCTTGACCATTCATGTCCTCATTGAACTTATGTACTAAGTCAACAAGTTGATCCATAATGGAGTCATTCTCATTGACCCCAATCTATAGTGTCTCTATGAATATTCCTTTTACATATTTAAGTACTATGTTCCTCATTTTCTCTTCTTGGAGATTCTTCAAGATTTCTCTTTTCTTCCACTGTTCTCCAAGCATATCCATTTTCTCTACTGATAAGTTGGAAAGATCCCAATTTGGAATCACAATATCCTTTTCCATATTAATCTCATCATTATTTACTTCCTTCTCCTTACCTTTGATCTTGGGATTAGGTGAAGGAAAAATTTCCTTATGATGACATTATTTTTCCATTAGTATTCTCAGTGAAAAACATCGACAAAGAATTACTGGCAAACCACAAGCAATATCAGTGAAATGCAAGCATACCCGACAGAACAAAGATTTTGAGAAAAATACTAAGTATAAAAGTCACAAGCATCACCGGCAACCACAAGCATCACGGATGACCAAAAGCATCACCAGTGACCACAATCATCACCGGTGACACATTTTTTAGAACTAACCTAACAGAAATAGAAAAGGCATACCTGACGACAAGTTCAAGAAAGGAACACCGACGACCAAGAAAATCGACAGATAGATAAAGAACCCACAAATTGTGGATCTGATTTTTACATGATGGATAAAGCAATGTAATTCTATTTATAGAGTTGTATTTTGTTTTAAATCATAATTTGATGGTCATGCAAGCTTTATGTAAATGCTTTAAAGCATCCTAACAGATCTAAAGCATATCTAACTAAAGATCAAGGTCAAGTTGTATACGTTGGATCTAGAGTTAACTTGCGATGCATGAATCAAGAATTGAATCTAAATTAGTATAAATAGATGTTCATACTCAATTGTGAATATATGAATTCTTTATGAATGATAGCCAGGAAGAGAATCTAAAGAGCAGAAGGCATAATTCATGCAAATATAAGAAAAAAAATATATCAGTTGTCAAGAACACATAGAGGATATTGACAAGCAGATAAAGGTATTATTCAATCATGGAAGGATGATTACTTATATGTATGAAGCTTTATAGGATCTATTATCAGCAATTGAATATTGCATATATCATCAGATCAAAGACTTATATATTTGCATTCTAACAAGTGCATCACATCTAAAATCCTTTTGTAGAAGGTGGACTTAACCATTCTTTCCAAATCTCTTAACAGAGTGCACACTTAATAGTGTTGCTAAAGCTTCAAATGAAGTAGATCTT
>MU224010.1:1968736-1986576 GCA_018584345.1 Thuja plicata
AAAAAAAAAAAAAAAAAAATCCACCAGTCAAAATGTCATGTTCAGAAAGGACAAAAAAAAAAACAAACAAATGCTTTTACCTTTCTCAATTTCCATATTTTTGGATTTATTTAAAAAAAAATAAATAAGCAAATTCCTTTTAACAGAAATCGCAATTAGAAAAAAAAGAAATTTTAAAAAAATATAATTATGTGCGAAGGGGTGGTGGGACCCCATCCCCACCAATCCCCTTAAAACCCCGGGCCACCTCCCTTGGTTCATGTGGAGGGTGGGCGGTGGTTCCCCCACCCACAGTCCTTTGAAAAGGACTACGTTGTAATGCGCAGGGGGGGAGGTACCGTGGACCCCATCTCCCACCTTTTGTTGATGCGCACTTCCATGCGCGGGGGTGTGAGCCGTGGGCCCCCCCACTTGTAGTTTGTTTTTTTATTATATGTAAAAAAAAAACTTTATTCTTTTTAAGATGTTATTTATTATTAATTTTCAGTTAATATGTATTTTTTTTATAAATTAACATATATAATTAATTTTTAACTAATATATATTTTTACAGATTAATTTATGTAATTAATTTCTAACTAATATGTATTGGTATTAATTAATTTATATAGTTAATTTTTAAAATAGTATATATTTTCATTTAATGAATTTATATAATTAGTTCTAATTAATAGGAATTATCATGAGCTAATGAATATATGATAATTAAGCTATGTGATTGATTATGATTAATGTAGAGTTGTAGCTTATTAACGTTTTGATTAATTCTACATTCTATTTGATTATGAATTTAATTACTATAGGATTGGATAATTAATTTTACTTATTTAAAGGGTATCTTGATTAGACTATTTAGTTACTGGAGGTAGCGTCAAATAGTTTTGAATGCAATTAGTGTTAATTATGACAGATCAAGTTATGGATTAGATGAGGATTTTTGTATGTGGTATCTGTAAATGTTTACATGTATTTAGTCCATTTTTCAGTCCTTCAAGATGTTTTGGTTTCTATGCATCTATATGGTTCTCTTGTGCTTGAATGTATTACTGTTGGGGGCATTAGATGACCTAGGATGTATACAGAGGCTGGGAGGGTGTAATTTATATTTATGTTACTTTGTGACGTGTGTGCTCTATGCTATTACCTTGAACTGACCATGATGACCCTTTCAATTATGTACCTGTATGTGTACTTATGTGTGACTGTTCCTATTGTATGGGATACTAATTTGGGTTACACAAGGGTTGTGACCTATGCTAGATCTATTGGGATTTTTGAGCCTAGGGTAGGTTACCTAGATGCGTAGTAGGAGGTGGCTTGCAATAAGTTCCGTGTCTGTAAGAGACTACTGGGGTTGCTTATTGTAGAGTTTCTTAATAAGTGATAACTAAAGACATGTTTGAGAGATTAAAATGAATTTAATAAGATGTTCCCTCACCCATGCTTGAGTGCTAGTATAGGCTAAGATGGTTTGGAGAAGATGTTAGTTACCCTATGAGGTACCTGACATAGTTAGTGGACCTTGTCAGTATGAGAGGACATTAGCTCCGTGTATGGTCACTTGGGTGCCGAAATCCGTTGTGATTATCTGGGCTGAACTTAAGGGTAGACCTACATGATGTCACCTTCCTTTACACATGCTAGATTTCCTACGTTGTCAGTTGCCTCTGAATTAGTGATTATTAGCTTTTATGATGATTAGTACACCAGATTAGAGAGCTATCAGGATCCCTTGCTTAGTGGTTATGCCTTGTTGGTTTTGGATATCCGATTGGGATCTGTTGTTATCTACTCAGCATGGTGGGGTGGACCTTTGTGGTTCCACATGGATGGGTGGCAGTGATTCTTTATCCATTGAGATTTGACGTCCTTGTACCAGGTGCTTGATGGTTCTTTGCAGATGAGATGTTTATATTCCTTCATCAGTTGTTATGTAATTTCATTATTGTTATCTTGTACTAGTGTATCACATGTGATACCTAATTTGGAAATTGTAATAATAAGTAGATTAAGGTGATTACTACATACCCTGCGACATGTGCAGTGGATGTGAGTTATGGTGGTTTCATGGTTATCCATGAGGTTTGTAATTATGGTTATGTAAGTTGTATTGGTTATGCTTAATTTGATGGAATCTTTTGTTATATGATTAGTTGTGTTTTTCTTTAAGTAATTCAACATCATGGGACCCTTGAGTCGTGTAATCTATGTGAGTGTAAGACATGTGTATGGATAGTAATCGCTTTTGCATGATTGTATGTTTCTTTATGTTAACTTAAAAAAAAAAAAATTATTCAGCACACATAGTGACATGTTTAGGTTAATCTCTCTTGGGTTCCCTAGTGGGGCGTTACACCCAAGGTACGTGAGAAGATGTCTTCACCAAACCGGATAGTGAACACTGAATAAATACAAAAGGATGCCTCATACTCTCGACACTCACCAACTAGGTCAACTCAGTCACAAGCCTTACAAATGGTGGTACATCAATTTGCCACCCAACCAAAGAAAAAGAAGAAGAAAATAGTAAAGAAGGATATATTGGCTGTGACACTTGATGAAGTCATTGAAGTTCCAAACTAGGACATTACCACATTGGACAGTGACAAACTTCAAGAGTTTGGAGTGCTCTGTCAGAGGAAATCCATACAAAAGAAGATGATACAAGAATGTAGGGAGAACATGGCGCTTGACAAAGCTAAAGAGATACTCCAACAACTAGTTCCTGAAGTGAAACTTGAAGAAAATGCTTTAGTTAAGGAACAAATTGTTGTTCTCATCGACGCTTTAATAGAGCAAGGTATAGAGGCAGATCAAGCAATGGAAGTGCAAGCAGAAAAGAAATATCAATTCAAGCTAATTGATAAAATTAGCCAAGAAGTGGCATTGAACAAGGTAAAGCTCTAAGAACTCAGTGATGAATTAGAGTTGATGATTGTTGAAGCAATCACCTTAGTTCAGAAGATGTGCACACTTGAGAAATTTGGAAAATAAAACAATGACAAACTAGCAGAAATTGATTCAAATGTCACAAAGAGTGCACAAAGCCTAATCTCTCATGCTGATAGCATAAAGGCACATCATGACATAGTCATAGAGGAAAATAGGCTAAGGCAAGAAATATGGGATGCTGAGACACAATTCAGAGGTGAGATCACAGAACTTTAGGCACACATTCTACCAAATATTACTATTCTGCAACAACATATTTCAGAAGCAAGGAATCTGATAGCAACCCCGGAGATGTCTGTAGTAGACAACATCTATGACATACATGTATGGATTTCACTAGAGCACATGGATCTATAAATTTTGAAGGAGAAATGGGAAAAGATGATGGAGGAAATCAAGTCCTCACATTCCCACCTTTTTGAAAAGTTGTAAGTACCTTTGCCTTTAGAATCAAAAAAGGAGGAAAGCAAAGGAAATGTATATAGTTATGTACAATGCATATATCAGATGGAAAAGAGGAAAAGAAAAATTAAGGATATGTATATATACTTACACTTTCTAGCATATACATAGGGGGAGTCATTCAAATGACTAAGGAAGAAGTATACATAGGTGTACATACTAATACACTTAGTATGTTGCACATATCATTTTTTTGATACTAATGTCAAAGGGGGAGATTGATGACATTATTTTTCCATTAGTATACTCAGTGAAAAACATTGACAAAGCATTACCGGTGAACCAAAAGCAGTATCGGTGAAATGCAAGCATACCCGACAGGACAAAGATTTTGAGAAAAATACTAAGTATAAAAGTCACAAGCATCACCGGCGACCACAAGCATCACCGGCGACCACAACCATCACCAGTGATATATTTTTCAGAACTAACCTGACAGAAACAGAAAAGGCATACCCGATGACCAAGAAAACTGACCATCAGAACCGACAGATAGATAAAGAACCCACAAATAGTGGATCTGATTTTTACACGACGGATAAAGCAATGTAATTCTATTTATAGAGTTTTATTTTATTTTAAATCATAATTTGATGGTCATGCAAGCTTTATGTAAATGCTTTAAAGCATCCTAATGGATCTAAAGCATATCTAACTAAAGATCAAGGTCAAGTTGTATACCTTGGATCTAGAGTTAACTTGCGATGCATGAATCAAGAATTGAATCTAAATTAGTATAAAAATATGTTCATACTCAATTGTGAATATATGAATTCTTTATGAATGATAGCCATGAAGAGCATCTAAAGAGCAGAAGGCAGAATTCATGCAAAGATGAGAAACAAAATATATCAGTTGTCAAGAACACACAGAGGATACCGACGAGCAGATAAAAGTATTATTCAATCATGGAAGGATGATTACTTATATGTATGAAGCTTTATAGGATCTATTATCAGCAATTGAAGATTGCATAAATCATCAGATCAAAGACTTATGTAGTTGCATTCTAACAAGTACATCACATCTAAAATCCTTTTGTAGAAGGTGGACTTAACCATTCTTTCCAAATCTCTTAACAGAGTGTACACTTAATAGTGTTGCTAAATCTTCAAATGAAGTAGATCTTAATAGGTCTCCACTGTAATACTCCTAACAGGGTAGGTCATCAGAAGTGACCAATTGTAAGCCTTAACCGGCCCCTTCTTATTTGCAGGTAGTGAATTTTTGTGGGTAACAATCCCCACCGCAGTTTTTACTTCCTTAATAGGATTTTTCTACGATATCATATCTTGTGTCATGTGTTATCTATTTTCATGAATGTTTCTATTATGGTTACATACTAAAAAGAATGTATGATATGATTACATATGCATAAAGAAAGATGAACAATTAGATATGATAAATTACAAACTGATGACTAAGGGTTAATCGGATAACCAAGAAAAGTTTAATAGGTACTGATTCACCCCTCCCCTCTCAATACATCATCTCAATATAGCTCCAACACCTTACCATTTCCATCCTCAACTTGTTCCTCAGTATTCAATTGGATTAGGTCATTGACCTTTGCTCCATCAATTTATGAATCAACGTTAACCAAAGTATCAATACTGGCTTAATTTACCTTTTCCATCTGTGACTTGGTTGTGCTTGGCCCAGTAGTAGGTGGAGCTAGTTTCTCGGTTCCTACTATTTCACATGTTGATTCTGTAATCTTGTCCTTGGTCAAAGATAATATGTTGTGGATAGGAGATTGTGGCAATGATGCCATTACTTCCACTGCAATCTTCTTGACATTAGACTCTTCAATTGTCTGTACTTATGGTAATTCATCATTGGTCTGTACAGGAGGATCTATGCTTTGTACTTATATCTTATCATCTTCCATGACTTCAAATATGGATTTCAACACTGTTGTGGCAGACTTCACAACATCTTCTATCCTTTTGTTCAGTATTTGGAAAGTCCTGAATTTGGGAGTATGATCGTTTTCATATTTTGTCATTGTCTATTTTATCTCTTTGTTATTCATAGTGGGAATGACATCCTTTAAGGTGTGTTCCCTTATGTCTTCTTTATTTTTGACTGCATTCAACCAGGGAATAGATCCTGCCTTGAAGAAATATTCTATCATATGACTCTTCAACTTGGAGGGGTCATATTTCCATTTTGTCATTTTCTCCACAACTTCTTCCTCTATCTTCTTCTTCTTCTCTTCCTTAGTCCTTGAAGCATAATTCAGTGACTTAAGAGAACCCATACCACTTCCTCCTTTTACCTCTTCAATCTTTTTCTCAAGTGTAGGTGAAAGCTTCTTGAAGAAAATTGTTTCAACTTCTTCATCTTCATCCTCATCTTCATCTTTTCCCAATACAAGTCTCCTCCTTGATCTTCTTGGTTTTCTTGTAGTGAAGATAGGTGTACTGGCCTTAGGTGTTTTCTTGAGAGATAGCCTCTTCTTCTTCTTAGGAGGTTCAACTTCCACCTCTTCTTCTTCTTTCTCAGATTCATCATCCTCTATCTTAACTATATCATATTTACTTTCAGTGATAGAAGGAGAGTCAAAGGACTTTCCATATTTATTTCCAAACTTTTCTAACCTCTTCTTTCCTCTCTTTACAATATTAGGAATCTCTAGATCTCTATAGATATCCTACTCTTTGCTTCTTCATAGGTACCAAAGTATGGTGCCTTGGGATTTTTAGGTTCATTCACAAGAGCCTCAATGATGTTTTGGCTTCATCTATATTAACCTCATATGCAAGAGGTTTTACCCATGCAAACCTAGGTTTTAAAGCTTGTATGTAAACCTTATAACAATCAACTAGAAAACAAATTTCATCCTTATAATTTTCAACTAGCTATTTAGGAATCCTATGTCGGCTCTGCATTTTCTATCTAAAGTTCTCAAAATATCCATCCATGATATTCTCATAATTATCTCCTAACTCATCTATGAATTCATTTATCTGATGAATTATGGGTATATCCTTCTTCCATGCTACTGTCCCTTTAGAAGGAAAGAAATTTTAAAAATAAAATAATATGCATACCAAGAGAGAACCGAACTTACATGGATTTTTTTTAGATGCTCAGATGCTTTCCATATTCTTTCTTAGCTGAATGAGCTACAACTTGGCTAGGTCAAATTCCAGATTGTTTTTCACCACCTTGTAGGATAAGTCCACAGCTTCACAAGGTACACTATTAAGTCTACTGGATTTATGTATTTTGTGAGCTATCACATGAATCTAGAATTTCAATTCCATGTTAGTAACTCCATTAAGTCTCATGCCTCTTCCGTCCCACTTGGCAAGACTTAACTCATCTAACTTATCTTTTCTTAGTGTTTTGGTAGCTCTAGCTTTGTCAAGCATGCGATACCCTGTTACTCGGTATATCATTTTCTTTGTGATTTTTATAGGCTGTTCCAACAATAGCTGCATGTCATGAACATGACTGATAAAAAATCTAATCCATTTGATTTAGAAATTCTTTCGCATGTACAGGATGTGGGTTAAACCTTTAACCTCTAGATGCTTGTGCTCGGGCTTCAGATTCCCACCTATGCACAATTTCTCATATACTGAATTCATCTTAATTGTTCCAAGCTCTTAGATGTTGCAATGATAGAATCTTTGAATGTCTTTCACTGGTAATACCCTTGAAGGAATTAGGGAATGAGCTCCCATAAAGTCTACTTCTTTTGCAACTGTCAAATAAAGCTTGAAATTAGGAGGGTTACACACAACATTTCTTACGAACATTTCTGATTCTTTCTTAACCTTGCTACTAGATGTGGATGCCATATTACTCAAAGAATTTGATCAAACTTCACTTTCAAACATGAGTTCACTCTGAATTTCTAAGGGCTCTGAATTTCTCTTCAAACTTAAATTTTTGTGATCAATAACCTTTCCAATTCATCATTTATAAGAGTTATTACCATTAGAGTATTGCATTAAATGTTGCATACATAGTAGCTAGTGTAGCTCGGGTAGTTCTCCTAGGCTTACTCATAAGCTCGGAGAAAATTGACTTCCCATTTCTTATACAATCCGAATCAGCTCAATTAAGCTAGAGTAGCTTGAGTATAACTGAGATCCTGACTCGGTTAACACAATAATCTTTCCTAATGCATCAATATGTAGATTTGGACTGTTAGCATATCTCAAACTAATATATGATGACTTGAATACATAGTTCCAGTCATTTCCTTGTGTCTCTATTCTATGATGGTAGATATACCCAGCTCACTGTCTTGGGTGATATTATATCATTCATTTTTTTGATCTAAACTTTTAGAGGACTTCCTTACCCATTTCTTATTCATCTGATTTCTGATTTTTGAGACCTTGGATTTTCCTTTCTCAAAACCAGTATCCACTTTTTCTTTGTTCATACAATTTCTTCTTAGATGACTGAGTTGTTTACATAGATAACATCTCTTAGTAGGATTTCCTTCTCGGAGGTGATTTTTTATACAATTTGCACCAATGTGTCCATATTCTCCATAGTGACAACATCTATACCATGTGTTGTAATCCCAACCAAAAATTTCTTTGGCCAATTGTTCAACAGGGTTCCATTTCTTAGTTCTGCACTCATAAGATCTATGACCTTGTTTGTTACATTTCAAACATTTTCCTTCAAACTTAGGTTTCTCAGTGCATTCACTTTCTCTATGTCCATGTTTTTTGCAAATATAGCATTTACCATTAAACTTTTATTTTCCATTGCTCCAGCATTTATTTGATGTATGCCCTAAATTTCTACAGTGGTTACAAGTAGGCTTCATGTTCTTTTGGGCTCCTTCCTTTGAGGATTCACCTTGTTCAGTATAACCTAGTCCAGTCTGTCCATGATGTCTGACTTCTGTTAACTAATGTGTACTACCTTGTGAATTTATTATACTTTCAATGGTTTGCCTTTCAGTGTTGAGATCATTATGTAGTCTTTCATTTTCTATTCTCAGGTTGACAACTTCTTCATTTGCATTATTGAATTAATTTGCCAAATTTTCTTGCTGGAGTAACAAGTGATGGATTTCTTTTTCTTTTTCCTCTAACCTTGTACTCAACAATCTTTTGTCTTCTTGTGTAAAATTTATGTTATCTTCTGCTCGACTCTTTTATTCTATGACTTCACACAATCTGATTGAATGAACTTCTTGTTCTCTTTTCAACTTTCTGATTTCTTCATGTAAATTGAGATTCACTGCAAGCAAGTCTTTGATGGCTGCATTAGCTTCTTCAAAACTTCTATCTTTGCAAAAGTCTCAAATTCTTTCTTCTATATAATTATTGTCATTCATTTGTGTTGCTAAATATTTTATTTTCTTCAGTAAAAGAGAGAGTCGCTCTATGAGTTTCTTGATCTAATCCATGGCCATTTGTAGATATATCTTTTCATTCTCAATGGCTTTCTCTAGTTTGTATACTTCCATTGTCTCTAATCTTTGCTCAAGTTGTTAAACTTCTGTTAGAAAACCTTCGGCTCTAATACCAATTGTTATAAATATATTACATGGAAGGTGACTGAGAGGGGGTGGGTGAATCAGGAACCAATAAAAATTAATCTTCTTAATTCACAATTAGATTATCTAATCTAATAAGAATGCATAGAACTAAAATGAAAGAATCATACACAACACATAACACAATATATGGTTACCTAGAAACCTTCCAAATAGAAAGTAAAACTGGGGTGGGAATGGTACCTACAAGATTTAGTACTACAATATAAATTTAGCCTGTTAGAGCTTACATTAACCACTTCTGATGGTCTGCCCTGTTAGGAGAAATAAGGGTTGTTAAGTCCACCTTGTTAAAGGATTTGATACAATACAAAAAGTAATGTAACTCTGTTAAGATATTTACAAAGGACTGTTAGGTCCACCTTGTTAAAGGATTTTTCTGATCCACCTGTTAGAATGAACCAGTAGATGATCTTCTTTGGCAACTCTGATTTGCTGGATGAGATCCTTTTGAATATAACTGATCACCTCACTGTGATAGATGATTCTCTTCTATTCTTTATACATCTACAATCTTCTAATCAATATGCCATATCATATTCACATATATACTTCTAAAAATACTCTTCTCATACATCTTTTGGATAAACAAAATGTCTTATATACATATATCTTATCCAAAGACAAATAGCTTCATAAGTCATCTTTCATTAGACATGATGATTTAAACAATATATGCAAAGTCGAACAAATGTTGTCACTCATGTCCAAAAGTCTACTTGGGTGACAAACTGATACTTGGCAGTGTTGATCACTCGAGTCACACTGATTACTCGGGTAATGCTGAATAACTTGGGCAATTCTTATCACTCGGGTCATATTGGTCACTTCGACAATACTAATCACTCGGGTCACATTGATCACTTGGTTCATACAGAATGACTAAGGTTTTTGACACTAATTGACAACATGGCCTTCCATAAGGTCTATAGTAATGCCACATTAGAATATTTTTTCCCAAGGTGTCAAAAAAAGAACCCCAAAAAAGAGAGACATAGACTTGTACAAGATGTCATGTTTTGTTAGTGTCCTCATGTGACATCATATGATTGGTTTCTTTCTAGATCTAAGGAATAGATTTGTTAATTGACCTTCCAAATATCTTCCATATTTTGCATTTTAACAACATATTTACCTATCATAGAACAATCTAGATTTTGAAAATAAGAGGCGGCCCCCTCTAGGTAATCCCTTTCTAGTCCCTCTCTGAACAATATTATTTGTCTTAAAATATGATTGTTTTATTTTGATTTTAAATAAACCAATTCATTTTAGAGGCTAAGAGATCTCCATAGAAGGTTGACTTGTACATAAACAATGAATATTGTGAAGTAAAATTGAGCTTAATGTGCCCAATAGTCTAATGGAAAGAGATTAAGATGGGTAAATGCTTTATAAAAGGTCTAGGTACAAATATAATCTACATACTCTCAAACATTTCATTATTGACCCATCTTAAAACTCTTACCAATAAAAAGAGTAATGTAACCTTATACGATCCTGTCAAAATACTTTGCAACATAGAAATATCAAAATGCATATGTTGATGTTGAGCTCATTATGGTTTAACTCCCACATTATCTTTAAGATTTTTTGTGTAGATTGATATATATTTCTTAACCCTAGAATTGGATACATTTCATGAGTTATATCTACTTTTTTATGTAATTTGATTGCACGTTTCAAAAATAGGATTGTTTCATTTTATTCTTTGGTGAGTATTATATCTCTAACTATATTTTGTTCTTTCATTCATTTTTAATTTATAAATTTAAGACAAAGCATAAGGTGATTCAAGAAAGGAATAGTACAAGAATATTTATAATGTGGTTTAAGCACATCTACGCAACCTTAAAAGGAAGCATACAACCTGCCCCAATAGTTACCTAGCCAAAAAAGATTGATGTCGACCTCAAAGTTAAATAGATATGTATTCAAATTTTAAAATTGACGTAGATTATAAAAAAATCCAATTGATATAGATTACAAAAACAATTCTAATTTGTATTAATGAAAAAAAAAAAGCCAACTATGATATTCTTACAAATGAAGAAATAGAAAGTTAAAAGATGAAACAAACAAATCCAAATGCTATTCTAAAAGGATTTTTAGGCACTATTCACTTCCACAACTTTTGCATCTTCACAAGCACTAACATGGTGGCTTTCCCATACACAAAAATTCCCACAAAGGAATTTCATAACAACAATAGTCATCATGCAATCCCTCATGTCTCCAACATTTTCCATGTCACACTCTCTATTATAATCCTTCAAACTTTCTACACTTGCTGCACTTCAAAGTTGGTTGTGAATTTATTGACATACAATACACTAGATTTTCCCCCAATTACATCAAATTTTCCCTTGTATCCACCATATTTTCCCCCAAATTGGCTATAATTCTCACCTGCCCTATAGAATTTTGCCTAATTTCTTTCAGCCCTTGAAAAATTTCCAACACCGAAGAAATTTCTAGTTCAAATTTATCATATCTCCTTTTGGATCATGAATTTATTCCTTTGACACCAAGTTTTCAAACGCATCCATGAAACAAGCAATGTTATTTCTCTTCTTTTTATAAGGCTTTTCAAACTCGTGTATTTTTCCTCGCATAAGCCTGACAATTTGTCGTAATGTTTATGAGTTTATCTAGGAAAAGAGAAATGAAGCGCCCAATATGACCATTCTTTATCAATTTCCTACTAGTTAGTTTGTAATCTCCATGTTAGACCCATTCAAAAAAATATGGTTCCAAGCTTTCTTTCCTTTCTCTGCAAATTTTCCTGGTCTCCAACTAAATCCCTAAGTAATTGTTCTGCAAAATCTTGGCTAAAACCTTAAACCCTTAATGGATTGTTATAATTTGGAGTTACTTTATGGGCCACTTAAGTTTTATAATCCCATGTATTTTAATTGACGTTGTTGAGCGGGGCCACTTTATATCTTAAGTCTTCAGGTTTCATTTTTTTTATATCCTCGTGGGGTTCACTTTAATATTTCCTATTTTCCTAATTCCCTAATGTGCCTTTACCCTTTCATATGCCAAGAAAGTTGTTTTCAATCGAACGATCAAAGTTTGTACCTTAATCACAAGATATAGTTGCTTTATGGATCAAGGCAATGCACTCATTTGACAAGTGTCCGATCAGGCCAAATATTCTCATGTGATCTGGCGACTTTGCGGGCCTCTTATCTCTTAATCTTAGAACGATATGGGATATTCTTTTCAGATTGAGAGATTAAGTCATGGTCATCGATGCAGATTTAATCATGTGGCTAGTGCCAAATCTCAAGATAAAATTCAAATTCATGCTTTCTTTCAGAGATCTGGCAAGGACCGTCAATGTATTTTTGATCATATGGTGTGCGCGTGATCTCAAAATGCGACTCAGGTTAAAGAATTTATTCACCGACTTAGAGAGAAAAGGGAATTAAGTTAATCAGAGTTAAATTCAAGTTAAGGTTAGGGTTTTCAGATGCAAGTTAAATCCAATGGCCAATGTTTTCCCTTGATCGTGAAGATAAATTTATTTATTCACTAAGCCATTATGCCATTATGCCACATGTCCATGGCGGGGCTAGGTAGAGGCCAGAAACAATAAAGTAAAGGTCAGACAAGTTTGAAGGGATCTGATGGTGGGCATAAATCCTTAAGGTAAAGATGTGGTGATGATACCATTCAAGGCATTGTGCCATATTGATGCATGGCGGTTGTTAGATCTGAGGGCCCATGTGACATAGATTAATGTGTGGTCAGCCAAAGATCTTGCGGCTGGCATAAAGCCTCAAAAGAAAGATGTGTTTGATCTAACCTTTGAGGCATTTTTCCTGATGGACACATGGAAAGAGGTAGACTAGATCAGAAGTTAAAGTAAAGGTAACCGAAAGACAACTTGGTTTTCATCCTATGATGAGTGTAAAGCCTTCAAGCAGATATGATCATTAGATAGTGTTCGAGGCATTGCGCCTACTTGACATTTGGAAGGTGATGGGACCTGACCAGAAGTAAAGAAAGGTAAAGGATAGTCAGGTTAGATTTCATCTAATTATCAGCGTGAAGCCTTCAAATAGAGATGTGAAGTGATTAACCTTCAAGGCATTGCGCTAGGGTGACACATGGCACTTCTCACATCATGATCCCAGTGTTGCTGAGGCGGTTAAAGAAGTTGTAAGTTTGAAAGAATCTTTTGGTTGGCAGTTTGCCTTAAGTGTAAAGTGCTCAAGATCTAACATTTGAGGCATTGTGCCTAACTAACACCCATCCTCATGTGCTCATGGGGCCGAAGAAAGGGTGGGTTAAAAGGAAAGATGGTGTAAATGAATCATACGACGGACACTATGACTTAAGGGATAGATTATCATGAGATAATGTTTGAGTAATTGCACCTATAGGAAACCTAGTATAATCTGATCTGAGTGCCCAACTAACTTGAAAAATATCTATCCACCTGATATGTTTTAAACTTATGCTGAGACTTGATCTCGACCGTCCAAGTCTCTTTCTGCAACACTTGTGACCGTTATAACTAATTTTAAAGTATTTAAATCTTATTCTCAAAGGGTTTCATTGTGATAGATTTAGATCTTGTCTCAAATCCATTAATAAACCAATCTAATCTTGTGGATCGATATTTGTACGGTTGTTGAAGGTATAAAGATTGGAATCTGATATGTGGAGTGAATTTAAAGACCACAGTTGACCAATAGGGTTTCTAAATTAGATGGATAAATGCATATAGTGACGCCTGGTCTCTTGTGCATTTATTTTGAGCTATTCTCTGTGTCATGCCTTGTAATTTCTTGCACCTTAGGGTACTACTCTCACATTTGTGGACTGGGGAAATTAATATCATATCATATTTTCTCAGATTGAAGGGAAAGATATAGGGTTTCAACTTGATCATAGAATTGAATGCTTGACATGATTGGTTATAAAACCTAACCCTAAATGGTCCAAATCTTTTTGCATTCATGTTCTTAAAAAGGAATTTTCAAGACCATTTAGTAGGGGCTAGAGAATTGTGAGAAATATTCTAAGCATTAGGCTTGTATTTGTTTCCAGTCTAGGATATAGGAGATGTTGCTCAGAATTTATTAAGACAAAATGGAAAGTTGTATGGTCCTTTTCATATTGTCTTATTTTGTATTTCCTTATCATACCGATTTAGGAACAAGATTTCATCATACTTAATATAAGTCTTCTCAGATTTTAAGTCTCTCCTTTGTGTTATTTGTTGAGTTATAAGTTTTCTGGCTTACTGTATGAGTCTTTCTTATACATATGTGTATTCCACAAGTCTTTGATTTTAGATCAAATTAAAATGCTTTGGATATTACATTGATTCTATTGGATTATCTAATTAAGGATCTTGTAGTGTGTAGTCTGAGAGATTTTATGTTTATGGATTTGAGTCTATACAAAGAGGTTGTTTCAATCTCATTATTGTATTTAGGATTTTACCCAATGGATAAGGCACTGATCTAGAACTAGCATATTTTGTGGTCATATATGTCTGATAGATTTGGCTATATTCTTTCCCTAAATTAAATGAAACTCCTTACAAAATTTTTTACATTTATAGTTTTTTTTTGTTATCCCACCATGGTAATGGAGATTCAATGAATGCTTGGTTGGAATTTATCTCTTTCTTATCATTATATGTTGTTTGAATCCAAAGGTAGAAGGTGTTTTAAAGTGTTGATTTTTGTCTAGATTAGGTGTACCCACCTTGGTTTTGCAGAGCCAAAAGTGTAGAGGGCAGTCTTGTCCCTATAGTTGGTCCAGTTATCTTACAGAGCTTTTACACTTGGAGCTAACCATTCCTACTATCATTCTTAAGATATATTGGTTGCTTTTCATAGCCTAACAATTTTAAACACCAAAATTTCATATTAACATTTCTTCAACCATCAATATACAACATAGTGGAAGGTCTATGTCTCTTACTCACTTGTAATAATTAAGTTAGAAATATAAGATTAACCTCATAATATAATGTCTTTATTCTATTCTATATACGATAGATTATTCTATCTTAAATTTATGCCAATGCACTCCATATATTTTTTGTAAAAATAAGGTTAAGAAAGCTTGTAATAAGAACTAAACTGATTATTCATTCAAATCTGAAACCAAATATTAACCCTTTCAAAAGTGATTGCAAACTTAAAACAAGAACTAGAAAACCATTGCACATTAGTATATTACTAATCTAATAAATAATATTACAGAAATACACTTCTCTGTAGACCCATGTAGAAAATCTGGTAGTACTATGTTACCCTGGAAACTGAATAAGACTGAATAATAACTCTATCTCAAGGCTCTAATTTATAGGGATTTGTCAGGATGAATACCATTGTGGTATCATAAAACAACACAAAAAAAATAAAAAAATCCACCTCGAAACCTCATGTCCACCCCAAAAATAACTTCTTATAGATTCTCTTATAGTTTTCATAAGACATCTCTCATGCATGGACACTTGTGTAAGGAATCTATCATAAATTGTCATAAGTGTTGTCATAGAATCTTATGAAAACTCTCATAACTATCATAGATTCTCTTACAAATTCTTACAAAGTATCCAATTACCTCAAAATAGAGGATTCCAAGAGAGATCACCTAGCTATTTTTTCTTTTAACTAAATTACATAAGCTAAAAGTGACTTTTCCTTTTTATGGTCTTTGTCACCACTATTGGTTAAGCAGTACAACCTCTTATGGGTAAATTACAAAAGATATTTAGGAAAATAATAAATTAAGGATCTATAAGGTTGATAGCACCTAAATCATAACATTCTACCACTTGACATCATACATTGTAAATTACCCCATAGAGATACAAAATACCAATCAATTACAGTGATCAAGGCCCATGGCCTTGCTGCACCAAGAGAACTTATCCACAATTACTGACTTCGTGAGAAAATCTGCAACATTATCCAAAGTGCCAACTTTTTCAATCAAGACATGTCCTATTTCAACCATTTCTCACACAAAGTGATACTGAACATCAACATGTTTAGTCGGGATATGATACATAGGAATTTTAGCCAAACATATGGCACTCTAACTATCACATCCAGTTCTCATTGTCTTGCACTCAAAACAAATGCCATCAGCAAGTCTTTTTAACCAAACTACCTCATTAGAGTTATGTGTAGAAGCCATATACTCTACTTTGGTGGTGGAAAATGAAACTATAGGTTTCCTTTTACTCATCCAACTCACTGCACCTCCAAACTAACTAAACCCATAGCCACTTGTGGACCTTCACCTATCCAAGTCACCTGCCCAGTATGCATTAAAAAAATTGTATATGTCCAATGACTTATCCACATCATTACTACCATCATAAACCAAATAGTAATCATAATTACCTCGTAAATATCTTGAAACCCTTTTAACAAAGGTCCAATGCTCTCTACTAGGGCTAGACTTAAACTTGTTTAGAATTCCCACTACCCTGGATATATCTCGTTTAGTACAAACCATTTCATACATTACAATACCAACAACAATTGCATAAGGAACACTAGACATATTTGTAATAGCCTTCATTTTAAATATTTTCAAAATGGTGTCAACATACTTACTCTAACTTAACCAAATCTTTTTGTGAACCCGATCCCTCTTGATTTCTATCTCAAGAATATATCTAGAAGCCCTCACGTCTTTCATATCAAATGTGCCAGGATGTTTATTTTAAGCTCTTTAATCATTTCCTTGTTGTTACCAATAAAAAACATGTCATCAGCATACAAGACAATAATTAAAAACTGGTCATCAATAATCTTAATGTAAACATATTTATCCTCTTCACTTCTAATATAACTCAACTTTAATGGAAAAGCTTCAAACTTCTGGTACCACATCTTGGGTGATTGTTTCAAACCATACAATGGCTTCTTTGACCTAGAAACAAAGTTTTATTTTCCTTTCTCAACAAAACCGTGAATTTGTCGCATATAAATCTCTTATTCAAGATCCCCATGCAAGAAAGTAGTTTTAACATCCATTTTCTCTATCTCAAAATCAAAAGCAATGTAACGGCCCGCCAGGAAACCTGAGAGGACAATACATAAAATATCTATAAGATGCAAGTAATTTTTTTTTTTGTTTAACTAGAATAATATTCATCATTGTACTTCATATCTCTAAAACAAAAAAATACTTTTCTACAACTTAAGTGCAAGATTTATTCCACTTAAGTCCTCACAGGTTCCCTAACGTCGCTACTAAAGCAAAATTATCTAAACTATTTACATGCATAAATATCCATTTAATTATGAGCTTAAAAGATCTACATTAATTTTAATGCACCAAGGTAAGTTTTTCTAACTTGTTTCTTTCATTAAACATAAGTTAATTGTCTAACATCATCATTCCTTTTATCAACTAATGCCATTAGATCATATTGTTTTTATAAATATCTATTATCCTTTGTACCACTTTCCTCTAAACATTTAGGCAAGACATTAGTATTTTATGCTAGGTACTTCATTAACCCATAAACATGAACCAACCATTAACATTACTATCTAGTTACTATCTTGTTTCATTATTTCATAACTAATCATTTATTAATAATTCCAATCACTAACCTACTATTTATCAACAATTTCCTTTGATCCTTTTATCAAGAGAGAATACATTATTGTTGAAGTACATCATTAAATATAACTATATCTAATATTATTTCCTTTATAAATGAACAACATAAGAGAATAGGATGAATAACATAAACACTTTCTCTTAATGCTAATAACATGTCCAATATATCATATATTATTTTCCCTTTCTTTTACCTAGGACTACCCATTCCCTAATCCACTACTTTGAATTCAGATTACATCAATACTTCAAGATTCTTTATAGGAGA